>VMBQ01000845.1:156273-222446 GCA_007657795.1 Dreissena rostriformis | reverse complement strand
CTATAAATATATTCTCGGTTAAATAAACTGCCGCAACACCCCTTAAAAGAGGAACACAAATGGGCGTTGGCACATTTTACACATTGACCTATCTCAAAAATAGGTTTAGGCAAAAAAACTTACATCCATGCGTTATTTGCTGATCTTTGTCACACGTATTTACCTATCAAAGGATAAAAAACTAAGTCGATGCAAATTGTTAAGATACATTCTGCTAATGTGCGTTATTGGGACGATTCTATAAAAACGTATTGTTAGAGTGTCCGAGAGGCGCCCAGATTATATTTGAACAAGATTAATGACGCAAAATAAGAATTGCAACAGTACCTTTATTGAAGTAAGTGTTCAATATGTGATCCATGACATGCGTAAATAAGCCTACACTTTTTTGGCCACGATTCAAGAGTCTTGTTCATAATATTTTGGTCCAGTTATATCCACTCGTCCTTAAGAGCTTTTTTAAGACCTATAACAGAGTTAACGTTGCACTTCTGACGACGGCGTTTAAGGATTCCCCATATACCAAAATCCATTGGAGCAGCATCCGGAGACTTCGGCATCCATTCGTCACGGTCAGTAAAGTTCACTTTCCCCTTCTTAATAAACTGGAGGGTCTGTTTAGATGTGTGACTTGAGGCACTGTCCTGATTGAACACCATTGACTTCAGAGCTTCTGAAAACAGTTTCGGAACGTTATTTCAAAGAAACGGCTTCAATACCGTATTGATATAGACATTGCTATTAACTTTAGTTTCTTTGTTGATCAAGCGAATCTCGGTATTTTCTCTATAAGAGACACCAGTCCATGCCATGAAACCCTTGGCGAAAGAGTCCTGTTTCGCCTTTTATCATGTAGCAAACTTTGCGTCGCCCGTACGACCCACCTAAATAAAACATTTCCTCATCAGAAGTAACAAAGTTCTTCCATCTTCCACCTCTTTACTTCATGTATAACTGCCATGATCTAGCCCTTCTCTTCTTAATTTGCGCCATGTTAAGCTGATGAACTTTGCATTTTGTGTAATTTTAGCTTCCAATATTTGTGTGATAATGTTATAAACAGTTCCTTTAGAGATGCCTAACATAGACGACATCTCACGTTGGGTCGATGGATTAACTTTGGCGATCATACGATTGATTTTTCTGATGACGTTCGGTTTGGCCACATTTCGACGATATCTAAACTTTGGCATAGTAAGGCCAGCATTGATATTTCGGCGTTGATGTCCAATATTATCACAAATGTTCTTGATGGAGCACAATGAAATTGAATATCTCATTGCTTTCAACTCATTTTGAATACTCCTATATGTGTGTTCAGTCTTCAAAAGTCCAACAACTACCCCTTCCACTTTATCACATTTTTTGACGCACCATTCTATAAATGACGAATATCAATGTTGAAACATCAAGATTATGATTGTACATGATAGAGTAAAAGCAATTTGCACGGGATTTTCATGCGGTACTGTCTAAACGTGTATACAGATTTTGTTCAAATAAAATCTGGGCGTCTCTCGTATTAACTTAACATACGTATCTTCAAGCGGTAATGTTATAACATTAATTTCACTTTCTGATTATAAATATAGGTTTTGAAAAGAACGGCTCAATGCTTTATAGTCGATTCATGCAAATGAACATATTGTTTAGCTTTAAGGTAATGTAAAACATGATTTTTTGCTTACAAACTGGAGTTAATACATGAATCACCATATTGATCATAACTTTACTAGTGAGCGATGTTGTGATTGTTGACCATGTGTGTTATTATCAGAATTATCACCTTTGTTCATGAATATCAAAGTAGAACGCATATATGTTGCTTTGTTACCTAATGTATTCCATTTCGTGCGTTGAATACATTCGACGACGCTTAATCATGATCTATTAGATATACATGTTTAAAAAAAGTTTAACTAGATATGTGTAGGTCAATCGTCAATGTTCAGCGTGTTTAGTTTTATAAGTCATTAATGAAGTTCTTATTTATGATCGTGGTTGTTCTAATTGAGATATAATTACTAGTTCTATTGGGGTTTTCATAGAAGATTTTTTATGAGCAATCACAGTTCTCTTTGCTATTCATATAAGTTTTTTATTGTAAATGTGTGGTAAGCAATTAGTAATGATAGTGTTGTATTGGTTTTTATTACATATTTCCTTCAAGTCCTCGCGTGGATACAAACATGTGATTAATTAGATGTACAGCTTGCATTGCAGTTCTCAGCAATTATGTGCATAGAGAACATTATAGCCGTTGTGTACATTTATAAAGTAATGGATAGCGGGATTGTCAGAGATGTTCTCATTAGGCTAATGCTCCTGACAATAAAGATCTCTCTTTTTTTGTATTTTCACCGAGAGTGCTTTCAGAGACACATCAAAAGCCATTTCAACACTGTTTTTGTGTTGATCTCAGACAAAGAGGTGCATTTCTAATTACTCGCATCCATCCGCATTTAGATACATGCTTTTACGCTATAATAATGTTTGGACTTAATGTCGGCGATCCGCTCTACACTTGAAGACTTTTCTAACGCATCACGTATTCAAATCAATATATCTCCCGTATTTTTAAACGGGTTTAGTTGAAATTTGGACTCAGAATAAATCATCACATACATAATACTTTCTATAAATTTAATTGAAATTGATCAACATTAAAATATCAAACTTAACAAATTACAAACATCACTGTTTAAGTAAATTTCTCAAAATCGTACAACGTTAAATAATAACAATGTGCAAAGTAAAACGCAAAAACTTACTCGCCTTAATGGCTGACCGGCTTTCAACATAAAAATTGAGCGTTTGCCCTCCTGAATATTCATACGAGCCATATTATGTTGTTTTTTTTTTTTAATTATTTAATGTTATGTTTTCCTGGTGTTAAAACCAACCTAGAAATGATACAATTGAAATTAGATTGGAATTATGTCGCGGTTTACTACATTTTTCTAACGCAACACTTTGCAAACTTGAATATCTTAGTAATGAGTAAATATTTTGATTTAAAATTATGCATAATTATTTTATCGTTTGCTTGCACACAATGAAGTCAAATGATAACATAAGAAATTTCAAATCAAAATCGTAACTCATTACTGATATATTCAAGGTTGAAAAGTGATGTGTTAGAAAAGTCTCCAAGTGTATGCTTGTTGAGTTTGGCGGAAAGCATCTGGATGAAATATATTTAATATTTTCCAACACATCTTTTATTCAGTAAGGCAAATTAATAAATACATTATCGTATAATAAACTTGAAGCATAATGTTTTGTTTTATTTCAACACTCAATATATCTTGCAAAAATGGTAAATGCTCAAATCTTGGAATTGATAAAAAGGTCGCGTAGGAGTAGCAAAGTATAAATTGTGTCGCGTTCTGAGAAAATTGGGCATAATGCTTGTGCCTAAAGTGTCATCCCAGATTAGCCTGTGCAGTCCGCACAGGCTAATCAAGGACGACACTTTCCGCCTAAACAGGATTTTCGCTTAGAAGAGACATCATTTAACGAAAAAATCCATAGAAGCGGAAATTGTCGTCCCTGATTAGCCTGTGCGGACTGCACAGGCTAATCTGGGATGACAATTTACGCACATGCATTATGCCCAGTTTTCTCAGAACACGACTCAATTCAGATCAACTGTCCAAAAAAGTGCTACATCCCATATGAGAACTAGTTTTAGTTTGAGCTAATCATGTGACTCAGATCGCATAAAAGAAAACATGAGATCTTGAAGAACAAATGGTGCATTACAAATTATTTAATAATAAATTAAGTGCATTTGTAACAATTGTATATGTTTTGTCAACTTTTGTGGGTTTGCAACTAAGAACACATGGTTTTAAAGACGTCGTGGAGTTCTGGAAACACTTATAAAGTAGCCCCATGACAAATCTTATCAAAGATCACACTTAAGTTATAAATTACAATTATCGTTTGCCTAAAAAAAACATATTGAAATAAGAATTTCGTAAAATAACGTTACAGTTGAAAGTACTGAATGGTTGCAATTATTGAAAATAAGAATGCAGATATGTTTGTTTCTTCTAAGACTGAAACGTGCTGAAAATAGAGCTTAAAGGGACTGTCCACTAGATGTTGGCATGTATTGAAGCATGTCATTAAATGCTCTATATTGATAAATTCAAACATTTGACCTAAAAATCTGCAGTTAAAAAACAAGAATACAATTTAAAAAGGGAAAAAAAAGTAAACCTCATCAGGGCTCGAACCAGTGACCATCGGGGTCCTGGAGTAAAAACCAATTAGACCGCTCGGCTATCCTGAAAAGTATGTACGATAGCCGTATTTTATACCATATATAAGCAATCCTCGTAGTTTTACAAAATATAGCGACAATAACAGAACTTTCCAAATTATTCAATCGTTTCGCGTCGAACGACGCTTTATGATTTTGAGGTTTTCAAATCGTCAAAAGATGCATATAATGGATATTTAAGAGCATTGTAAATGGTCAGTATTACTATTTCTCAAAAATATCATAACAAACGCGAAAATTTGCGAATATGAAACAACTTTTTTTAATTTTGTCAATTTACCAATCTGTTGGACGGCCCCTTTAAGTCAATAATCGATTACATAGCACTAATAAATGTAAAATGGATTTAACGCCTTCTAAAGCATCGTTTCATGTCAATGAAAACCTCAATGGGGAGAAGACCTTTTCTTAAGCGGCACTAGTTCTAACTATCTAGGCAGTGGTATTTTTATCAAGAAATAGGCAGCGTTGTGTTACAATATCTTAAAATCTCTGGTAATTATAAGGGGCAGGCTTCACATATAGAAAATAGAAATACAAGAAAAACTAATTACTATGTTTAATATTTAAGACCCAACACGGAATGTTTAGCACCTTGGATATACAGAACATAATTATATAATGAACATTCACTAATCCTTAGAGGGATTTTAGCACTGTTATTGACTATAATTAAGATTAATTGAACGGTCGATCAGATACAGATAAAAAAAATAAAAATACAACGAAAACATAGAAAATAGAAAATAAAATCTATGTGATAAATGGCGTTTAAAAAATCCACATAATACAGTTAACACATGGTATGCAAACACCTAAACACCTATATTTTTTGTCAATTAGATAATGTTTAATACCTTATGACATTGCAGATTGCAAATTTCCCCCGTGGTTTAAGTCGGACCACTCAACAGAATTATTTCAAATCGATTTTCATTCTGAGTGCAGAGGTCCATGGTTTGTTGAAATATATAACTCATAATTAAAGGGAACATTCGAGACAAAACATTAAAATATACCAATAATATAATATACCATGAACCTGTCACATGCACACCTAGTGAATGGAAAAATAAACTAAAAGAAAACGATAAAGTTTATTCAATACCGCAATACACGCTTAACAATATAACAGAACCGACAAAAGCTTGCTAATAAGTATATTAATCACTTACATTAAAACAAAAATTTGAAACAAAATTGTTTCAAATTATTTTATAAATGGAAAAGCACACGTTATACTCCAGATATTAAGAAAATAGCCATCTTCAGCCAACCAGTCAAATTAACTATTAACACAAAACTTCCTGTATAAGTACCATATGCTTATTTTACAAAACAATACCTACCTCCTCAAGTGAAATCTCGTTCCGTCAACTGTATGTGATTTTTGTTTTATGCACTCAGAAACGAATCGTATTCTGGGATTGTCCGTTCATTAAAAAAAATGGATTTATATGAAACACTTTATTTACAACAAGTTAGAAAGAGTAGTAAAGATTGAACTTAATTTTGCAATTAATTCTGTAAAATGCTAAAACAATTCTGTAATTTAACAAAAACTAATTCCAACAATTCACACTTCTTATTAAAGTAGTCTTTAGATATACTTTGTGCCTTAAGTAAACCTACCCTTTCTTGTTTTTTCCCATACCGACATTTACTTCTGTTATGCATGTCTGCATTGGTTAATCTTAAATCATGTTTCAAGTTGACACGGATTTAAACATTTGTTTCTCACATCAACAATACTCTCACTTAATGTTTTGTACCATAATTAAAATCGAAAAACTTCGTCAAACAAATATATTGATTTTGTGTATTTGAAACAGAATGTGTCACATGTTAAACATATTATACTTTTACGATGGACATATAAATCGAATGTCAATGTATACTAACAAACATTAGCATTGTCTTGTATTGTTGTGATCCGATAATATTAAAAATTACTCGTATTATCGATCTGAATTTTGAATGTCTTTGTGCAGAACATTCTAACTTATTTCTTCGACGTACTTGTCTGCAGCATACGCGTCATTTTCACCTTCAGAATTCAGACAGCCATAAACATTTATATTGGTCGCTACCGCTGACGGTTGCCGGTACGGAGCTACTTCAGTTGTCACAACAATGTTGTACACATCACGTCTCAGCTCCTCCGTCTTTACTTCAAACGCTGGAGATATCTTTGATAGGATGGTGTACAATTTGAGTTTGCATTCCTTAAATCTGGCCACGTACAGACGAATGCTTAAGATAGAATTTACTTGAATGCAGAAGTAGGAAAACGCGTAGAAGAAAATTCGGGCAGGTGTATTTCTATTTTCGAAGCTTGTCTCATGCACAATTAGGTGTATAACGATGAACGAATGCAAGACTATGAATACAAGGACAATTTTGATAATTGCTTTAGTTGTCGAAAATTGTCTTGCGCTCATGTTGCCAACCGTGTTCATGTTGACATTAAATGATGAAGATCTAAGGGCTGCGATTGCACGCTTGTGTCGCATTGCAATTCTGTAGATTATAAAGTATGAGCAGAAGACACACACTTCGGCAAACAGAACCAGTGACATCATGTACAGACGGACCGGGCGTGTGGCCTCCCAGAAATCGCAGCTGTCCAGCAAAACACTGCAGGTTTCTTTAAACCCATAAAATGTGATGGCAGGCACTGTAATACACACCAGTGCCCACATGCTTACCGCCGCAATCACTACTTTGCAGCGCGTCACAATACGGGAATATGCGAGATTCGCCAGAAGGGTAAACACGCGGTCCGCGGACAGACAGGTGACGGAGAGCATGTTGATAATAAGCGAGGCTCCAACTGTGACCACCCGAATGTTCGCCATGAATGTGTTCGTCATCCCATTCATGAACATGAGAATCTGGCATATCAAGAATGACAAACTTGAGATTCCATCACTGACAATAAAATTTAACGAAAAATACCGACATTGGTAAGGAATTCTTTTACACTGGCTGAGGATGATGACAGCCGCGACGTCACAGAGCAGAATGAAAATACTGAATATGGTCACGAGCATGTTGAACACGAATGAAATGTCTGAAGTTTCTTCATTTTTAATTATATCTGAGTCCAAAGAGATGTTTTCGGTCTGATCCGAGCCATTCGCCTGTTCCATTGCTCTGTTGTGCCCTATGAAATAATAACAACTATAATCATTTCATGCATTTTAGATAGTCTACAAGAATTAATATGGGAGGAATTAAATTATTGAACACTATGAATGTAGCTTTTATGGTTGTTTATCACAGCAATTGTTCTCTTTTGTTCATTGTATAATGTTTAAGATTGTCTTAGTTGAACATTTCCTGGAGAAGCAATTAGCTACTGATCTTTGTATTCATTTACAGATTTAAACTAATTGCTTTGTCAGCAATGGGTTATGCTAATTTCATAGGCTTAATGTTACAGCTTTGAAAATGCTGGAGGTACAAATATGTTTGGCATAAGCCATAAGCACCGTGACCTTTGTTAACCCATTTATGCCTAGCGTCTAGAAAAAAGGCCTTGGCAAACAGCGTAGACACAGATGAGACGCCGCATGATGCGGCGTCTAATCAGGGTCTGCGCTGTTTGCTTAAAGGAATTTCTGTAAGAAATATTCTAAATATAGAAATTAATATACTAGACATCCCTATTTTTGGAAATAAATTGATTCAATTTAGAAAGATGCGAGAGTCCACTAGGCATAAATGGGCTAAGACTTACCGACGGTTGTTCTACGCTACAAAAGATTTATTTCTAAGTATAATATACCATGTTTTGTAAACACATTGCGTCGTTGATTACTTTTTCAGAAATGAGCCTTAATACTGTTTTACTCAAGTGATTATGCATATTAATAAGTAAGCGGTCAAATTGAATGCATTATTATTGGTTTCAGGTTTATAGTACAATCCCAGGACAAATGTGTTGCAAATGCCATGATTTTTTAAGGGTATTCATAATATTTAATTTCAGTGAGGGTCGACAGGTGGCATACTGCATTTACCACCATGAAGACCAATATAGTATCCAGACCAAGTTGTTTTTAAGCATCAAATTATCTTGGTGTAACTGTTATAAATACTAAGTGTCAAAATTGACCTGTAAATGTTTATCTAAATAAATGTACACGACAAGCTTTTTCCAACAAGGCCACGACCATGGTCACAAAAGGTCAATGTCATCTTACGGTCATATTCTGATATATTTTTTTATATTATAAACACACGTTAATTATTCAGCGAAAATTGTTAATTATGTGTACATTGATGAATGAAAGCGAACAATGAAACAGACACGTTTATTTTATTTTCAAATCGTAATGGTATATTTGAACATAATTATAGAAGATCATCTATTCTAGAATGTCTCACTACTATTAGTAAATAAAAAAAGGACCAACATTGCTCTATTAAAGTAATAAGTACAAACTCTCATCATATTTTCTTGAAATAAAACGGAATACTAGTATATCAACGTAGTACCTAACAGTGACCAGAGCTGTATATGTCATGGTATTCAAGACATTTCTGTAAATAATCAGGAAAAATCAGATCGATAGAAAACATAAGTCATTTTTAAAAAGTGAGATTTGTATAGATGTATTATTTAAATATCAAGATATCAACATTTCTTGTATAAGTTAAATGGGGGAATTCAAAAAGACTGTCTGCAGATAGGAGTGGTCCCAAGACGTATGTCTGTAGATGATAATGTCCATCGCCCAGAAGGCTTGATAGTTGATTTACAAGCGATAGTACGAGATACAGTAGACGCCCCGTTCCAGAGACCACCCTGGATATTTTAGTGCCCAATGTGAAGCATCTAGTACACAGCACATCGGTTTAACGTCTCATGCGTAAGACGAGTAAGTGAGTTAGGTTTGAGTGGGGGAACGAACATGCGACCCCTGCGTTTAGACACCAGTGTTTTACCACTAGACTACGGCTCTGCTATATATTTACGGCATGGAGAAGTCTTAAGTGGGCATAACAAGCGGATTAAGTTAACAATGAACCATCCGTTAGCACATGTTATGACACTGTCTGCGTTTATGGAATTGTTCGTATAAAGGAAGTCTCTTCTTAACAAAGATCCAGTCTTTACGGAAAGTGTCGTCCCTGATTAGACATTGCGGTCTTCACAGGCTTATCTGGGACGATACTTAACGCACAATCATTAAGCCCGGTTTTCCTTGAGCGCGACACATTAATATCTTTCCTTTTGTTTGCCATGGTCTGATTGTTTTAAATATATCAAGACCAGCAAGAATAACATATAAGTGAAACACACACAATAAGAGTTGTTTTGAATATACAAATAAAAATAATGCAAAAATACAATTAGTACAGTCGAGAAGAATTGGCAGTTATTCAATTGTATTTATATAGAAGTTATAATGTTTGTTTCTTATGCTTGAATAAGCATTAAGGAAACTTACCGTCTATACTCGTCAAAATCCAATAGCGGTGTAAGATAATGGTAGGCAGTGTATGTGACGTATCTGAACAACAAGGTATCGGTAAATGGAATGAGTGAACGAGTCTTACCTTTGCAAAATGCAAGATGAAGGTTGAACTAGATTTTCTCGGTTTCGGCCTCAATAGGTGTCACACAAAAAGAGAACCGCGAAGTTCTGGTCTTGTGGAAGATTTGTGGAAGATATGATTATTTTACAGCGTTTTGTGCAAAACAATGGTATATTCAATGAGCACACATCTGAAATGCCAAGTCCGTGATGGAGCGCAAGCAGTCGTGTCATTGAATGACGTTTTGATACGCAAATTGGTAACATCGTGTTTGTGAAGAAATAAACCCTAAGATGTTAATAAGAACATTTATTTTAACCATGTTTTTAAATGTTATTTAATTGCATGTTCACATATCTGTAATATGTCTAGTTCTAACATCCTGTAGAATCTTTCCATTTTTCGTGACGGTTGTTCAAGGAAGATTATAAAATGATCGTTTAAAGTCGAACCGTCCAGTATTGAATATATTGGATGCATGCGCGTCCAATACGGTCAAATATTGACGTAGGACTTCGTCCATAATTGTGTACGTACATTTCCTGGTTGAATGGGAAAATGGTGTTGCATGCTTAGCATGTTAATGGCGTGTATAATTACATGGAAAAATTATTAGATATCGAGTTGTGCTGTTCCATTTTTTATGTTTTTCCAGAGAGACACGCAAATAAACGTGTTTATGCATTTTATAAATATGCCTATGAAGACGAAAATCATCTTAGAACATTATATCCATATTCTCAATGGTATTTTGTTATTAAGTGGCGCACAATATTATTATTTTCCTAATAAGATACGCTTGACGCATGTCTCTGCAATATCATGTGTTTTTTTTTTGTATTACAACAAATTATGCCAAGTACAAAAGCCACGAAATTTGAATCAAATAAGGTTCGTCTAACTGTTTTACCTTTGAACAATGTTTACTTCAGATAAGTATTCATAAAAATGAGAGCTGATCAACTCGAATGACGAAATGTATATTACTTTCGTTTAAAGCTGCCTTGTGAGTTTTGACAATACGAATTGAATGCTTTTAGTGTATATGATTATGTGGCAATATTAATATATATCTCTAAATATAATATATTTCTAAATTAAACAGTGCTCTAAAATGTGCATACCAGTTTTCACGGGGAGTGTTAGGCTCTATAACTGAATGTTTGTGGAGATTTTTTTTCATTTTCCAAAAACAGTTTCTGATTTAGCTGAAAATGGCATATAGCCTAAAATCAAACATCAGAATACAACAGAATATTTTATTTTAGCTTAAGCATACAGCTCATCGCCATAAACATACATATGCAATAACAGCATGCGTTACAATTATATACAAAACATACATCATTTTGAACATATTTTTATGTCCCAACGGGCGGCATATGTTTTAGTGAGAATGTCACATGGATGGGGTTAATACAAAGTGATCATATAATGTTAACACGAAGTTTAATAATTGTAACAAATATAACATTATTCTTAGCTTATTGTCTTTGCGGAAGATATATAATTTATACTACACTTATAGCACATCTTCTCGCATTTTAAAGCATTTTAAACAAAAAATGGTAAGTTTTCTTAACACTATATTGTTTGAACAATTAAGTAGTTCGATAAACTTGAACATACTAAGTCGTGATCTGTAATACTTTGGAATCGGCATAATAAGGACATTTAATAACAAAGTGATATTCATCCTCGATATCATTGAGGTTGCATAAAACACATTTGCGTTGATCTCTGACAATGTGCTGGTGTCTACCCGTTTCAATTAATAATTTGTGAGACGACAAACGTTATTTAGCAATAATGTTCCTATGTTGTTGTTTTTTTCAACAATATCAAGATACGCAGATCTTTCGAATATTGGTTTCAATTCTTTATATAAAATCATTGAACTAGATGATGTGACACTTGTATTCCAGTAAGTGATATACTGGTCTCGTAATCTGGTTTTAAGTAGCGGTATTAATTGATTAGAGTTCACAGATTCGGGGAATAGCCATACTTTACATCGTTAAAACCGGTTTGGTTAAGAATGTCCCGTACTTTCGATGACCAATTGTTTGTGTTATTTGTGCGTTCAATTTCTAATCTCTGCGATATTAAATTATGTTTAAGAATACAATTACCCTGTTTTACAGTATATAATTGTAAAAAAGTATTTCACGATCCTGACATATCTGTCTAAATACAAGGGGAATCGACCAACTTCGGCATATAGCGATAATGAGTTTGTTGACATCTTAACATTCAACATTCTTTTACAAAATTTACGATGGACGCGCTCAATGTTTTCCGCTTTCATAATTCATCTTACCGGGGTATAAAAATGGTAACATAAATAAAGTGTCTTTAAAGAACAAATTTTAAACTAGATAAAAACTGTATAAGATTATATATTTCATTACATTTATGTTTTTGTTGAAATATAGGGTCGATTTGGGACCTTCGTTAAACTTGTTCTTTGTTCGACAACTGTGTCAGAAATTAAATAAAAATTATTGACCAATCTGAAAGAGATCTATGTTCCATAGAAAAGCAGAAATTAGTAATTGTAAACATATGCCTTTAAAAACTTCCCTCATCAAATAAAAACTCTTAATATACCAAGAGTGAGTAGGAAACTCTTAGCAGAAGACTGAATAAAGACAATATATAAAACAAGAAAACCTGAGAAACTGTGGATCAGAGGTTCATTACGGTAGACCCATGGTTTGTGGCTTTATTTTACTACTTGGACCAATATTTACACGTCTGGGATTAATCATTTCAGATCAGATTGACATGTTCCGGGCATCTAATGATGTTAGGGGCATAAATCGACTGCCTGTTCTTTATTCCGTCCGTTTATACGAGGTTAACTCTGGATGAAACGTTTTAGAACATTGGTCAAATAGTCAACAAACTTAACAGGTAGGACTACATGATTACACATTGAGTATTTCAATCATTTATGTAGAGATTGACCACCTTATCACAAACAGTGATGCCTTGTGCATTTTCGAATGGAGATTTCTCTTTAAATATATTCAGAAAGTATAGTACCTATGGACATAATCAATATACCGATAGAAAGCGGATATATCGGTGCCTTATGAGAACTAGTCCTTTTTAAACATTTCAACGTGTTAAAGGTAGAAAACATGTAAAACAAGAAATGTGTCCACACGACACGAATGCCCCCAAATGTAACTTTTTCACTACATAAAAGCATAACTGTGTAAATGTTTTTGAGATAAACATCGCCTTTATTTTATTAAACTATAAGTTTGCTGCATAACAGGTGTTCAATATTTAAATTTTGTTGTTTGTTACATATGCCATCTGCTGCAATTTGTAGATGTTTTTCTGCCAATTATTTGCATGCAAATAACAGGAATGCACGTATCTTCTTGTCAACTGTAGAAACAAAAAACATTTTATTATACTTACTAAAGCAAAGCGTTGAATACATTGTACTTGTTTCTATGGCAGTCTTTTTCATGACACGTAGCACATTTAAGCAGGAGGGTTGGGAATACTTTGGTAAAGATAAAAACTATTTGAATTAGAGAGCGGACACCCGTGACCTAGTTTTTGGCCCGGCATACCCTATGTTCGAACTTGGCCTAGAGATCGTCTAGATAAAACGTGTGCTCAAATTTGGGGAAGATCGGATGAAAAGTACTTGAACTAGAGACGGACACCATGCTAAATGTTTAAAACTCTCTAAGTGACCCCGTGACCTAGTTTTTGGCCCGGCATGGCCCATGTTCGAACTTGGCGTAGACATTGTCTAGATACAACTTCTGACCAAGTTTGGTGAAAATCGGATGAAAACTACTTGAATTAGAGAGCGGACACCATGCTGAATGTTTGAAACGCACTATGTGACCCCGTGACCTAGTTTTTGGCCCGGCATGAACCATGTTCGAACTTGGCCTGACATTATATACACACAACTTCTGACCAAGTTTGAAGATCGGATGAGAACTACTTGAATTAGAGAGCGGACACGAAAAGTGTGACAGACAAACAGACAGACAGACAGACAGACAGACAGACAGACAGACAGACAGACAGACAGACAGACAGACCGACCGACCGACATGCAGTGCGAAAACTATATGCCGCCCGTTGGGGCATAAAAATATGTTCACTTCTTAAAGTTTGTGGTCATGTAAAATGTTTTTGTTCCCCCGATTGCAAAAACTGTAACGGAGATTTCGTTCAGATAAGTCAAGTCAGTTATAGCTTATTCATTCGTGAAACTAGTCGGGAATTTTTATCCAAGTGATTTGAAAAGCTATGCGGAAAAAGCAACGCATTTGATGAAGTCAAGCTCTTTTATTTCCATCTAACAATATTCACAACGTAAACAGCCACAATAACCTGAAGTAGGTTAGCAAACGACAATCTGGAGATTCTTGGAAAAAAAGAATGTAGCCCATTTATGCCTAGTGGACTCTCCCATCCTTCTAAATTGCATCAATTTATTTCCAAAATTAGGGTTGTCTAGTATATTTATTTCTATATTTAGAATATTTCTTACAGAAATTCCTTTAAGCAAACAGCGCAGACCCAGATGAGACGCCGCATCATGCGCCGTTTCATCTGGGTCTACGCTGTTTGCCAAGGCCTTTTTTCTAGACGCTAGGCATAAATGGGTAAATTGGAAACAAATATTTATAGTGCCATATAAATTAACTACTGAGAAATTGTCAATATAAATACATCCACAGAATCATAGCTACAAATAAATATCTTTTTACGTGCAACCTATCCAACTCAAATCTATGTGATATGTGAAGTGAACATATTGAAACAATAGAACACCTTTTCTGGGAGTGTAAACATATTCAAACTCTATGGAATCAATTGACAACCTTTCTAGAGAAACAACAAGAAAATGTTAAACCCTTAGACATCAGTTTAGGGGTAAATACCTTCAAAATACCAGAGGTTAAAAACGCTGTGAATTACATTATTATGTTAATGAAATATTTCATATTCAGCATGAAATACAGAAAACAAACACCAACAATGAACTGTTTTATCAATTATTTAAAACTTAAGATTCAAATTAAAAAAGAAATAGCCCTCAACAATGTATAAACTTCACATATTTGAACATAAATGTAAAAACATTCAACTTTCATAAACAAGTCCAGTTTGCTTTCTACCCACTTTATGCAACTCGTCTTTATTCATAATAATTCTGTTGTTTTTTTTCAACACCTACCAACAACACCCAAAGAAAAAAAATCAAGAGAAAAATACACATAAACTTTTTTTAATCTAAAGGAAACCGCAAGGACACAAAACGACATGAAATGAACAATACGTATTACACATATCAGCCAGCTCTGGGAAAACGGGGCTTAATGCATGTGCGTAAAGTGTTTCCCAGATTAGCCTGTTACGCACATGCATTAACACTTTCCGTTTTTCTTGTTGTTTTTTTTTGTTTAAAGGAAGTCTTAGCTAAGCGAAAATCCATTGTAGGCGGAAAGTATCTTCCTATATAAGCCTGTGCAGACCGCACAGGCCAATCTGGGACGACACTTTACGCACATGCATTAAGCTCAGTTTTCCCAGAACGATGCTCATGTTGGACAAACGACATTGTTTTTAGCGTATGAGACACTCACACACCCACGATACATTACACATCACCATTGGCTTAACCATCTAACTTTTGTTCTTCAATAGATCTTTCGGCAGCATACAAATCAGTTACGTGTTTACCACTCATAATGTCACTAACCCGTTCGCCACCACCGCCGGCAGCTTCAGTCAACACGACAATGTTGAACACATCCCTCCTTAGCTCCTCCATTTTCGGTTCAAACGCTGAAAATATCTTTGCTATGATGACGAACAGTTTGAGTTTGCACTCCTTAAATCGGGCCACATATAAATGAAGGCTCAAAATTGAGTTCACTTGAATGCATAAGTAACAAAACGCGTAGAAAAACCTTCTTGCGGGAGTATTTCTATGTTCGAAGCTTGTCTCATGAACAATTAGATGTATTACAATAAAAGAATGCAGTATTACAAATATAAGAACAATTTTGATAATTGTTTTCGTTGCAGAAAATTGCCTTTCGCTCATTCTGCCAACCTTGTTCATGTTCATTTGAAATTCCGAAGATCTCAGTGCATCGATTTCCCGCTTGTGTCGCATGGCAATCCTATGGATGATGACGTAGGAGCAAGAGACGCCCAGTTCCGCAATCAGAAGCAGTGACATCATGTACAGACGAACCGGGCGAGTAGACTCCCAGAAATCGCAGCCGTCCAAGCGCCATCTACAGGTGACGTTGAAGCCATACGATGTGACGGCTGATATTGTTACAATCACCAGTGCCCACAGACTTGATGCCACAATTACGACTCTGCAGCGGGTCACACTACGGGAGTACCTGAGATGCGCAAGGAGGGCAAACGCGCGCTCCGCGGACATACAGGCGACGGACAGCATGTTGATCAGGATAGCTCCTCCAGCTGTTACGACGCGTATGGTTAACATAAATGCGCTTGTCATCCCATACCAAAATATAACGATTTGACATATCAAGAATATCAGACTTGAGATTCCATCACTGACAATAAAATTCATGGAAAAATACCGACATTGGTAAGGAATCTTTCTACACTGGCTCAGGATTATAACAGCCGCAATGTCACAGAGCAAGATGATTATGGCGAATATCGCCAGAATTTTATTAGCAATAATCACAGTGTCAGTGAATTCTTCATCCATCAATCCAAAGGATTGCAATGAAGTGTTGTCTATCTGGTTCAACAGCGATGCATTCGGCTGCTCCATTGTTTTCCTTTAACCTGTGGAGTGAAAAAATACGGTTTGTTTATCTACTAGTCAGATCTACGACCTTTATCATACTTTAACCCATTTGTGCCTAGTGCACTCTCCCATCCTTCTAAATTGGATCAATTTATTTGCAAAATTAGAGATGTCTGGTATATTTATTTCTATTTTTAGAATATTTCTCACAGAAATTCCGTTAAGCAAACAGCGTAGACCCTGATGAGACGCCGCATCATGCAAAGGCCTTTTTTTTCTAAACGCTAGACATAAATGGGTTAGTATACAAAATATATATTGTAATTATACATATATATTTAATTTTAAATAATATAATAGTATACAACAAGACATCATATAAATTTATTAAGAATTGTACGTTGTCCGTAGTCTGAACACGTATACATTTGTAACCTAATATAAATATGAATATAATGATAACAAGTATACGTTAGCATTAATATAAACAGTCCTGTTTAGAGAATGTTAATTAAGGCAAAAATATGTATCATGTGCATGTGTGATGTCTAATTAGGATAAGTACGTCCATTGAAAAATAAACATTTAGTATTGATGTTTAATTCTTTTATAAATTATACTTAAAATACGTTAACATCTATCATTGTTATTTAACAAATGACGGAATTGGTGGAATGTTTATTTCTAACATAATGAGAGGCATTAAGAATTGGACTTGTCCGTCTAAACGTACGTCCGTCTCGAAGATTCTTTTCTGCA
This sequence comes from Dreissena rostriformis, assembly GCA_007657795.1. Classification (NCBI taxonomy): domain Eukaryota; kingdom Metazoa; phylum Mollusca; class Bivalvia; order Myida; family Dreissenidae; genus Dreissena; species Dreissena rostriformis. The sequence continues at coordinate 205,059 of VMBQ01000845.1, read as the reverse complement.
TTCCTTCTTAACCGCTGGGTAAAATTCGTTGAAACTTTCACAGATGAATGACTATAATATGTGGATGATGTGTAAAGAATTCATTTTAGCTGCGACAAGTATTCGACAAAAGTATGTCCCCTTGTGTGCGTTTTTTTTCTTTTATATAGTCATAAAAGGTATGAGTAGCTCACTGAATTGCACTTTTGTAAACTTAGTGGTAATAGGTCACACGATAGCATTTTTGTTAAAATATGGCTTGCGCGGTCTTGAACATGCATTTGAGGNAGTTTTGATTCGTGTTCACACAATGTCACATTGTCAGTCATGCTTGAGAAGATTGTCAAGCGCGATGTAAACATTGTCCCAATGTGTGTATTTGTTCCAATACCTCAGTGTATACATAACAACTACATTCCAATATACTTCACTCTAGTAATAGCATATAAGGTGTCGCCAACCATCTAGAAGACTACCGATATGTGATCGCAATTGTTGAATTGCGCAAAGTATAAACAACTAGAAATATGCCCGTTGGACACGGATGCCCCCACATTCCACGTGTGTGTCAAAACTCCATGAATGTCGAATCTAACAGCGCTTAAATGCAAAATTCGCAAATTTATATGGTGAATTACAAGGATAAATAACACTAGCAGTTATACTTTTCAAATAAGACCAAGGTCGTAACTAATATGTATTTATTGATTTTTCGCAAAAAGGGACAATAATTGTGTTGTTATCACAGTCTGATTAATTGTAAATGTTTCACAATTCTAGCAACAGTACTTTTCAATGAGCGCGCAACACAAGATAAAAATGTTAACAAAAAATGGCTAAATTTAGTCCGCGAATCTGCGAATTATAAACATAAGCTAAAATACCCAGGTGCGCAAGTTGACAGGCTTGTTATGATGGTTAAAAATTTTCATCCTACTAGCTGTAATAACTTTGAGTTACCTGCGACACACAAGGTTATTTGGTTTGTGAGCTTGAACAGATGTTTTATGAGTCAGCTTGTTTGTGCCAAAAGATACGTGTTTTGTTTGTCCTAACGCATTGTGGGAGTTGATTATTGTAAGTCGTATTGCTGTGTACGCTTTAAACGAAAATATCAAGTGGAAATAACCTTCTTTTCACAAGAACTATATTGAAACGCACTGTTCTTTTCAGTCAGCAAATAACCATGCAGTGTTTCGCTTCAATGCTGTGAATTTCTAGCAGGTCTGGCTATTTGCACATCTGACAATGATTTATTTAGATCTCATCGTCTATATGATAATACAATGCATTTCATGCAGGTCTGTTTTTTTTCACATATGGCAATGATTTATTCAGAACTGATCGTCTATATGATTATATAATACAGTTTATCAAGTCTCCAAATCAGGTCTAGCCCAGTATCGCAGCAGAGGGAATTCCAGGCGAACAGCATCCGCACGTGATTGGACAGTAGTGAGCCTGTTTGGGGTCAGGACACAGAACCTCCAAGAATTGACTGCACGGTGTAGCATCTCGACATGGGTGGACTGTAGGGTCTGTAAATTATGACCAAGGGGAAAAGTATCTTATAGCCGATTCAAAAAGTGGGCACTAGGTGATATTGATATTTTTACACAGCAGTATTACAATGCTACATCCAAACACGCCAAACAACACTCAGCAGTAATTCCATTTTACACATTTAGACATAGTCACAATATATTAACAAACGTACTTGTCAGAATAAAATTAATGTGTTTGTTCACTATACGAAACCTTCAAATTGTGATGCTAATACAAAAAACCAGTATTACACGTAGCGATATGCTTGTTCACTGTTGGCAATCGGTTACTTGCCATAATGTGCTGCAATTTAAGATAAATACTTAAAGATCATATGTAAATTCGACACAAAGTGACAATACCGTAACGGACGCACGCCGGGTGTTATGTTGTCCATATCGTAACGCCTTGAGTAGTCGCGGTTGTAGCGGCGGTATAGTATCGAATAGTATATACCTAATTTATAATTAACACGATCTCCTGATATTGCGTCGAGGATACGTCGTTTCACATGTCCATAATCAACTTCCGGTTAAATCATTAATACCTGTTACCATTCATTTCGAGTATGCGACTGAAAAAAACTAAACTCTTAAACTGCAATTAATTGTTTGAATCGTTCGATATCTTACTGTAACCGGAGCATGCAGGGTTTCTAGTTGTCGATTCTGCACCGTTGGTCGTTTGGGGCTGGTTGCTTGCAGTAGCTGTAGATGTCGGACTGGTAACATGGCTTGAAGTCGTCGTTAAGATCTGACCTATAATTACTTTGAAGCATTACCACATACATGTGAACCACCATTGAAAACTTGATATTTATATTTCACCAAAGGCATTATTAAAGTCACGTTTTTCATGGCAAAAAATCCTTGTCGTTTTTTTCCCCTAGCTGTTATAAATAGTTGAGACTATTTAAACTGTTATAGTGTTGTTAATACATATATTATACGTCATTTAAAAATAACGGGAGCAAAACGCTTCTTTTCATTTCCCTAGTCACAATTTCACATATCTGTAACATTATGGAAAACAGGCATTTTAAATTGCACGGGTTAGGCGAGTAATTGATGTTTCATATATGTAGGTACAATTTATACATATTGCTTAAATGGTCCACCTTATTAATTGTGAACCATACATCATCGTAACATATCTAATGAAGTAAAACATCCCCTTGCTGAACATCACAGTAATTATGTCTTAAACATCGTAAATTCAAATTGTCTATAGTTGAATATACAAATGTGATCCCTAAAATGTACAGATTTGTCAAAGTTGTACGATAAAGTGTATTGTTTTTGTAAGTTTATTTAACAAGAATAACAAATAATATTTTTTTAATTCAAAACATTCGCCAAAAAAATAATAATATCATATTGTGTTTATCGCTTCCAATTACAAGACCAATAGAATGCTCATCAAATATGGGAATATAGAACTGCTATAAAAACTCAGTTAAGAAAACTACTATGTCAGTATTGTCATAGTATGTGTTTAATAAACCATCACTAAATGTTCATTTATAAGTAAACAGTTTATGACATATTAATTAAGTATTTAAATGCTTAAGATATCTGTATCTTTTGATATTGTTCTGTTTTGGGCAAAAGAAGGGTATGTTATTTAACAAGTTATATTTTATATTTTATTTACGTAAGCTCTCCTAACTTTTGCAAAGGAGTACAAATGTGAATGCCCTAAAAGACAATACTATTATTTGGAAGGTTCTTGAAATTGATTATGATGGGTTGAATGCCCCTGGGGGAAAACTGGCTACAATCCTACGCTGACACTGTTTATTTTGACCTAAGGTAGTGGGACCCTTATGGGTACTTTTCCAGAAACACAATTTGTTATTATTTCCACATAGTATATTGTAAATCAAAACTAATTTCAAAATTTTTAAACTTTTTACCTGCCGGTTAACTTTTTATACTTGGTTACACCTAGCCTTTGACTCGGTTGGGCGTTTTCTATGGATATACCCTATATCCAACATATATAGTTTTTCTAAATGGCATAAACATATATTTTGACATTGAACTTAATAAACGTACTCAACTAGATTGTGCTAGTAGAAACAGCATGAAAAAAAAGTGTCATAGAAAGCGAATTGTGCCTTTGATCTCCAATAATACTTGCACTTATCTGGATAAAATGGCAAAAACGACAACGAATCGTTCAGTGACAAGAAGCTTTAATTACGTTTTATGTCAATTGTAGTGGGGTGAAATGCATATATTGCACATATCTATTAAACACAACATGTTCTACATACAAAATGAATTTTAGGAATTTCACCGTTTCTATCTCAAAAAATTACACTTTGAGTATGCCTACCCCCCATTCAATATCATGCACAGGATTTCAGTATAAATGTGTTTATCACATTTATTTTGTGGTTTTCTAGTTGCTTATAAAAAGCGATAGTTATAAACTCTGATATATGATTACACTTGTCTTAATTTGGCTTAATTTTGATGTAATCATACATAAATGATAAATCTTAAGATCACCCAAAGACCAAAGGCAACCCAAGCATATAGACGCAATTCACCAGAAAATGTCAATGTATTTCCAATCTTACATAGCAAAATTAATATGTTGTTATGGAGACACAATCCACATTGCCACAATTTACAGACATGTTGCCATTAGCATAAACAGAGATGCCAGCTACTTTCTGGGCTTCAGCGGAATTCGGCACTGATGGCTTCACATATGTGGAGAACTTCGAACCAGTTTTCAAATCCATGGCAGCAATCTGAGTTATATCCGGGATTACTTTGCATCGAACTGTTGTAAAAAAGTAAATTCACACAATGCTTTTTTATGAATTCAATTATCCCTTTTTAAGTTTCAAACTGACGCCTTATACGATTTTTTGTTATGAGAATTTTAATTTGATCAATTTTATAGACAGAATGCACTTCACACATTGACGACTCCTTTACCTCAAATTATCAAACATGACAATATTTGTTGCATGATGTAATATGATGAAACGTTGAAACTCTAAACAGTATAACCTTCTTCGAAATGAAATAGAATTAGCATGAAAAAAGTCCAAACATTAATTTGCCTTACTTAGAAGTTAGATCCGTTGTTCCTAAAGGTCAAAGGTTACTAAGGCTGGCTCTGACTCAAACTTGACAAGATGGAAATAGCCTCAGGAAACTGCTCAAGGCACAGCTTCCACATCGACATCTGAGAGATGTCAAACACCTAAATAAAAAGTATCCAAACTGCAAGTCAATTCGTCACTAAGTCACAGAAATTCATTTCATTCTAAAACGTCGTCATTCATAAGCAACAATTATAATTGTATAGCAAATGTGAAAACACTTACCGCAATAGTAATGTGTCTGCAATAAACTACATTCATTCATCAGCAGAACAACTTGGTAATCGGTATCACAATCATTATCGTGTTTACAAACGGCCTGCTCTTTTTACGCACTTTCATTTTGAGAAAGAATGTAAACAGCCGTGACATGAACGAAAATATTTTTTCGAACGAAAAATAATATTATATTTTAAATTTATAGTAAATAGATCTTAAGGAGATGAACAAAATTGGTTCTACAATAAATAAACACACTTTTATTTCGTATTTTAGTTCTTCAATAAAAAATACACGCATTTATTTCGTGTTTTTACTAATATTTCCGGACTGACTTTGACGTGGATAACCAATCGTTGCCGAACGCTTTCCGAATACGGCGATATCGACCGACTATTCCCGATCTCATTAGGATCCCACTGCCTTTAAGAAAAAACTGATTGGGGAAAAAACAACTCGCAGGATAGGTTGCATATATTGGCCGAATACCCTTGTGCAGTGAGTGTCTGCACGAATGTCTTAAGTTAATGGGTCAAAACTGGCCACGCACCTGACATTACACGATAAGTATAGACTTTATTTCCAAAGTTTCTTTACACATAATAACTACTGTACAATTATTATTATTCGTGGGACAATAATTTCCGTTGATTTCGAGTGTTGATCGATCAACAAATTTAACACAAACACATCGGAAAATGAAATACCTGTACTTTGTATTATTTGATGTTTAGTCAGGCTTCATAATATATTTGTGAAAAGTAAAACCCTAATCGTCATCAGTGTAAATAATAACCATGTAATCGATATATGTTTTAGCCTAGTTTTACACTTTGTTTTCGTGTTTGTATGACATATATGTCGATATTTTTTTAATTATTTCCTATGTTGTAAAACGATTTTCTGAATATCTTTTTTAAATGACATGTGTTTTATAAATATGATTTATTGTATCATAAATTTAAGTTCTGTTTTCTTTACCGAATATTGGTCACTATACACTTCCAACACACCTTCACAACGATATCCAACATATCCCGCTTGACAATGACACCGTTCTATGTGGTTGGTGTCCTTGTAACATGTGCCACCATGTTGACAGATAGTGTGTTGATTGCAGAGATCAGGATCTAAAGTTATAATATGAGATAGCTTGTAAGAGGACTGAAATGTATAACTAATGTATATGTTAATGTTTTGGTGATTGTACACCAATAGACTGACGGTCACAGCGGGGTCTAGTGTAGTCTTCTGGACAACGACACCATGCATGGCTGTGGTTGTAGAAAATGTTCCCGAAATGTAGAAACGGAATAAAATTGTCTTATGGACCTATGATATCAATACAGAAATGCGCTCGAAATGTTAGTTTTAATGAATATGTAGTATTGAAGTGTTTATGTTTTACATATGTACTCCAATAAAGATATTGAATTGCGACTCACCTTTACAATGATGGCCTTTGTACCCTGTAGGACACCGACAATGTATTGCCCCACTCGGTTCGACCACGCAGGTCCCGCCATGCTGGCAATCGCAACTCTGCGAATCTTACAATATTCGTTTTAAAAAAGGAACTATTAATAAAGCGCACCGATGTACGTTATATAACTTATTTGTATACAAAACAAATTCATTTCAAGAAGAACTATTTGCAATAATCGTATTAATATTGTTAATTCATGATCTTCGTGTATAGCTATGGTTCAACCCCGTTTTATTTCTAAAATGCAACAATGCCATAGAAAAAGTATCGCAAAATAATTAACATACTTTGTAAGGCGCACTGTTGAGGCTTTATAATATATTTTTATTGAACATTTCTACACGAGATTATTTCTCATTGAAACTTATTTTAGCTAGAAATACCAATAAGAAACATTTTACCAACGGCAGGCAATAGCAGACCTGAAACCAAACGACAAATAAACAACGTCTTTCGAAGGAAATATGCTGTACATACATGTATAAATATGATATAAAATTGAGAAACATTCATATACGAGAATGCGCAAATAAAACTGTTTTATTTGTAATATAGTAACGATTAGTTTTACTAAATAAGTACACAATTTAATATGGCATTTCATCTAGGCCAAGGAACACCGTTATTGCATTCGGCAATCAAAAAATAGAGAAAAGTTAAACTGAATCGCAACAATCTTCAACCAGCACATTTAAGCTTATAACGTTGTGACCGATATATTTCAATATAAAGAAGTGAGGTTAAACTTACAGAGACTCACGAACAAAGCACACCAAAATCCCGACATCATTGTTAGTTGAGAACTGATTGGAGATAATACTTATGGACCGGATCTTATCTTTCGTTTTCGTGTCGCGAAGGCACATGCTAGAGCTGAATAATGCTATCGTCATGTTAATACTTTATAGACAGAATTGCACTACATTATAGGTATATTGGTACTGGCTTATTTTGGTTTATTAATTTAGTATGATGCAGTGAGATATCTAATAAGTTCGATGTTTTATACAGATTAAAAGACCTGGAAATCCGACTTGTTAAAGTATATGAATAAATACAAGATTCCTTAAATATGTTATCTTAAACTATAACAATGGAGGATCAAATTGTGCTCCAAATTAATTTTTATTGCATGTTCACCAAAACCCTATGATGCCGAAATACATTATTAATTTCTTACGTCAGTTAGTCACTCATGTTTAACTGGTTATGCATACTTGGCCATAAGTGTCAATATCACATCTAGTTGTGTAACTTGTTTTTGTATTTGAAACCTATTTGATCCGTAGAGTACACCCCAGCAAATAGGAGCGTCAAGTAAAGTATTAGAGCAGACAAGCGGAACTACATGTACCTAGTGACGCTTGCAAAAGTGGCGGCAGAGAGAGAGACTATCAGAAAAAAACTAAGGACCTGTACCCCATCCCAAAGAGATTAGCAGGAAAGTGTGTCAAGCCAAAGAAGCCAGTAAGGGACAAACATTGAGGAGTGATCACAGATGACGAAGAACAGAATAATGTGAATTGAGCACTTCCAGGAGCTTCTCAACAGGCCAGCTCCTGCGAACCCGCCGGAGATTCCGCAAGCTAATAGCGACCTTCCAGTCAAGTGCTGCGCTCCTACGAAAAACGATATCAGCAGCGCCATCAAGCAATTGAAGAACGGCAAATATGCAGGACCAGACAGCATACCGACATAAAAGCTTACAGTTGACGTCGAGACGAGTGTGCAAGATATGAGAAGAATTAGAAAGTCAAACAGAGTGAAAAGAGGGATACCTCCTCAAGCTCCCCATGAAAGGCGACCTAAGTTCCTGCTCAAACTACCGTGGAATCACTCTGTTGTCCATGCCAGGAAAGGTGCTTTATCGTATGCTGGTAAACCGAATGAAAGACGCCGTTGACCTGAATCTCCGTGACCAACAAGCCAGCTTTCGAAAAGAGTGATCGTGCACGGATAAAATCGCAAAACTGCGCATCATTCTGGAACAATCTTTGTAGTGGAATTCGCCCTTGTATTTTAACTTCAGCGACTATGAAAAGTGGTTCGACATCTGTTGACCTGAAGGCTCTCTGGAGACAACAGAGGCACATTGGAGTGTCGAAAAGATCACCAACATCATCAAGAAGTATTATGAATGGGTGACCTGCATAATCGTTCATAGAATCTAGCTTACCGACGCCTTAGAAATGAAAACCAGATTGCGGCAAGGTTGCTTTCTCTCACCTTTCCTGTTCCTCCTGGCCATAGTCTGGGTCATGAAGACCTCGACGGATCAGAAGCGGAACGAAATCCCGTGGAAACAGTTGGAAACAGTTGAACGACCTCGACTGCCGACGAACTTCATCTTCTTCATTCAACACCTGCCTCAGGAGGACCCTCAAGATCCGCTCTCCAGACAAGATTTCCAACGAAGAATTATGAAGAAGAACTACACAATTACCAGTTTATAAAATTAATAATGTGCATGTAGTATTTCTGCTTATTGTTGATTGTATAAGTGCATACATCGAGCTTTTTTAAATTTGGTATTCATTTCTGTCCGCGTCAAGAAGAGGCCTTTGTTTTCGTTTTATGCATGACCTAAGAAAAATAGTTTGCTTTATGTTGAACATTCAATTTAATGCAAACGTACCTTAACGAACATCTGAAAACTGCTGTAATTTGTTCTTGGAAATATATAATTACCTAGTTGATGGAACATTGTATGCATTGTTAAAATTGCTAGATTAAACATGCATGAAATAAAAAAAAAATATAGCATTGATAATAAAAACATGTTAAATTTTATTTTCATTCCTATAAGATAATATTATGGAAACCATGAGTAATATGCAGTTAATTTTATTGTGTGCAATCGTTTTATATTATCACTTCGGAGCAAACGATGGATATTACCCAACCTGTCTCTACGTTAAGGTTCGACACAGTTTTGTGGGTTTGACGACAACAGGTTAGTGCGTTTTAACATTAGGTTGACGAAACACATTTTCTAGTTTAGATAATGGTTTCTTTACCACAAATAACACCACGTACAATCGTGCGCGAGCTTTCTATAGAATGATCATATCAATCAATATACGTGAAAAAAGTATCATTTCAAGAACTTCATATGGTATTCAGTTTTATTGAGCAAACACTTTTTTTTTTTAAGTTGAATGACCTTAATCCCACTCAGCAAAATGCAATCTCAAGTGAAGATTTTAGATAATGGATATATTATATGTAATGCATGATTAATTGCAATAGCTTATTGTTTAGTTGAATTCTTTATCGACAAGCATTTGTTTAGTTTGAGCAAAATTAATCTGTAACTTTAACCTGAGCGACGCACGTGCTGCTCCATGATTTATATAAATTCAGGACAATAGTTGTAGCCGGTTTCTAGTTATTGAATATAAACATTTACTATTTTATTAAAATGTACATCTTGACCTTCGTGATAGCATATTGTTTCTAGTGCGCGACACAATGACTCATATTAAGTCTGTATAATGCACTTGAGAATCTTATTTTTTTTTTAATAATTAAGGCAACTATTGCATCTACAACTTAATGTTGTTGAATGCATAACACATTATATACATTGATACTAGTAATTCATACATGATTTTTTCAAAGAGTCTACCCATTCCATGTGCGACGTTTACTATGTGTTATTGTAAGTAAAATGTTATTGGCGTTAATTGACTGGGCATATATTCATGATATACTATTTACGGTAATTACTTTAAATTAGCAGTCACGATTTCAACAAATTCAACGCAAGTTCAACTTCACTACGGGGTACTTTGTATTTTGTTTGATTGTGTACATTTAGATTGTTTACCCTTGTCAACGGTATTTCAGTGACACAACGGCGTACATTTAATTAGATTTCCTTAGATAGCTGATTTACCAGTACTTAATGCACTTACATATTTGCAAATATAGATCTTCATGAATAAACATTGGTGTCCTTGATAATGTGTACATTAAGTTATACTCTCAAGTCATTTTGTTTGCCCCATAAAATCAATTCCGCATAAAGCTCTGCATATCTTAAAATCTATAAAAGACATTTAAATACTTGCTGTCACTGTAAACGCGAAAATTAAAAAAAACATTATGTCAAGTCTCATAAGAATATTAGTTGTTCAGCAAAGTGATTATTAATTCAATTTTATAATGTATTAGTCGTTGGCATGTTAATATGTTTATGACATCAGGATTAACTGTCATTTCGATGATAAAGCCAACGAAGAACATACTAAACGTCATTAAACTCTTGTGTGTAGTGCAATATGTTCTTTCACGGTTAGAGTTCTCAGGTGCACTATGTTATACTCTCAAGTAATTGTGTGTGCCCAATACAATTAGTGTCGCCTTAAGCTCTGCATATGCCCATATGTTTGTATTGCTTTAAATAACGTTTATATTAACAAATTAAATAAATTGATTTGCCTCAATGACAACTCAATGTTTTACTTAAGTCAAGCGGCGTAATTGTTGATTTAAGAATATACATGGAACGTTCTTGTATATAATTTTACACAGCAATTTAATTATGTTGAGGAATTTATACTGTTTTGTAGATCTTTATAAAAGTGATATTCGCCGAAGTCACAGTGTAAATCCACATTCGCATCAGTTCTTCTAAAGTAGTGGCTTTGTCGTCGGTAAGTAAGAAGAGCGGTTAATTGCATGGAAAAATGTCAACGAGTGTATCTTTATTTATATGGTAAGAAATGCGATTTATATATACCGAATATATATATATATATATAACAATGAGATAAAAGTTATATTTGTGGGATCGATAAATATAGACCATAAAATGTTTATGCAATCATATTTGAAATCCACAATAGAGACCGAAACAACAATCAGAGATAAAATCTTATGAAGATAATCTCAGCTTATTTTTAGTTTCAAAACAAAATATCAGATTGTAACAACATCAAGCTTTTTTTAAGCTGTACTTGCTGTCTTACCTTTGCTTGAAACTACAGCCATACATATTGAATAACAAACAACTGTTATATCGCAATGCTCTCATATCTTTCTCTGCAGCGAATATAGCGAACATATGCACTCTAAAGATAGTGTATCTGAATTGTTAAAGTATAACGTTCATTTGTTTTAAACAACGTTAAGTGGTTGTTTGTTTAATAAGAAAACAAAAAAAAACGATAATGTCAAACCTATTTCCAATAATGAAGTTATGACACATACAGATAACATATCGCCATTTGTGCCAATGTTCAATAACAACTCTTAACTTCATATATACATTGACAGAGGGATCAAGTATAACCTGCTGCGCAATTACACCTTGGTGCTTGGTTCTGGTCAAAGTAGAGGTTCCCCCATGAAGGCAGTGAATGCTATCCTTACAATTGTTATCAGTCTGTAAGGCTATAATTATAATTTATTTTTGTTGCATAATGTTGAAACAAAATGATTACATGTAAGGTGTTTTAAATCTCTTTTCAGCTTTATTAACTCTCACATGCACATGGGAATCTCGTGTAACTCGCTGCACGCAGACACTTCGGTACTTGGTTCTAGTCGAAAAAGCGGATTCCGCCATTGTGGCAGTTAATATAGCCCTCAAAGACAAAATATATTGCTTAAATTACAAATTTGTATCAACCTCTTGTTATTACTTGTTACATGCATATTTGTAACACAGTTAAGCTTGAATGTATCTATTTAGTTAAGTGCTGTGTTTATGTCCGAAACAAACGTTCTCTTACATTCACAAAAAGCTTCAGTGTACCCTGTTGGACACCGACATGCTATGTGCGTTTTATGGTTCTGGTCGAAGTAGCAGGTCCCACCATTTTGACAGTGAATACGGGTTTCGCAATGGGCAACTGTGATGCCAGTCCCGTGGGATACAGCTGAACACACTTTATTTTCAGTTCCTAATTATTACACATAATTCGATTTGGAACTTCCAAATATATGCTTATATGGCCTTCTTTTACATGCTATAGTTTTACGTCCATAACATGAGCTTTAATCAAAATATTTTAAAATAGTTTAACACGTTCACACAAATAGGCATGAGCTCCGGCATTATTAACGATGTTATTTAGCGGACACAAAGAATGTTATTTATGTTTATTTCTTTGAAATTTCCTATAACAATATTTGTATATAAAACTTCTTATACTGAGACGTTATTGGTAAATGTTTTGAAAGTTAACTGAATAGTACAATGTGTACCTTGTTTGTCGCAACTGCAAAATGATGTTCTTTCATAATTTTCGCCCTTGTTAAGAAACACTTGTGATAAATCTCGGAACATATTTTAATAAATTAATAAATAGATTTATTTAAAAAATACCACCATACCTTCACAGTTATCGCCAGTGTAGCCAGAGTCACAATGTTATATTCGCATATTCGCATGTTCCATGATAATAGCACTTGGAGCAGTGTTCTTTTTATAAAAAGAACCAAGATTGAATGATATAAGTACGTTTTCAATTGAATTTATTTCATAACATTAATGCAGTAGGTGTTCTGTGTATTTTCTTTCAAACACATAATAATAATGGTCAACAATGACAATAGATAAAAATGATTATTTTAACATTTTTAAAGTAGCATTAATACTCAAAAATCAACGGAAATTTCGTGAAGTATTTCGTAAAATAAAGATACCTAATAATAAATCAATGTTCCTTATGGCAAAAGCCAAAATTTTAAAACGAGATGTTTTCTGGTAACATGGATGTTTGCAGATATGAAATGCTTATTTTTATTTATTTTTGTGCCTCAATTAATTCCATTTTATAACCCCGCGACTATATCTATTCATACGACAATTGAACACTAAAATGGTACATTATTTAGTGTTCAAGTGTCGTATGAATAGATATAGTGACAGCAAGTATTAAAATGTATATAATAGATTTTAGCATATGCACAGCTATAGGCGGCATTGATTTTGTGGGGCAAACAAAATGACTTGCGAGTATAACCTCGTGCAAACATTATCAAGAAGATCAATGTTTATTCACGAAGATCTTTATTTACAAATGTGTATGTGCATTAAGTACTGGTAAATCAAAATCTAAGAAAATCGAGTGAAATGTCCGCCGTTCTGTGACTGAATACAGATGAAAAGGGTAAGCAATCCAAATAAATAGTGATATGATATACAAGTAAATGGATAAACCATTTATTTTCACACTTTTATTAACGCCGTGATTCCATGATAATCGGAAGCGTGCGCCCACAATTTAAGGGCAACAGTCACTCCAGTTTTGTTCTAGCCCATTGTTGCCACAGCGTGCGAACAACAACCGCACGTGACCGGACAGTAGTGCGCCTCGTTCGGGTCGGGGCAGATAACTCCAAGCACATGGGGCAAAGAGCAGGCAAAGTTGTATTTGCATGGATGGCTGAGAGAATCTGATGGACAGAGCCTTGAATCTTTAGTATATGTTCGCGTTCGTGGCTTTGCATATAATGAGATTCCCATCTCTATAGAATGTTCTGTTTCGCATTAGGTAGTATTTAAGTTTAAGTAAATGTTGCTCAAGTATAAAAACGCGTGGGTAAGAAAACGTTTTGATCAGAATGTTGGGTTTTTCAAAGCTGAGACATGTGCAATAAAACAATAAGAATACATTTTCTTTATACAAAAAAAAATAATATTGCATTTCAAAGCTGAAAAAGTATGAATACAATAAAGAGTTAACTTACCATAATAAATTGGAAGACTTTGGTTGAATATTAGTTAATTTACAGCACAGTTATGTAACGTCTTTAAAATAATAAGGAATTTAAAATCCCTTTATTATTGGTAAGCTTTTTTTGTGCAACATGACTTACCATAATAACAAATATAAATGTCAATTGTAGAGACAGACAGCGCGTATCTTCCCAATCAAGGTTTCCTCCTTTATAACGTTTTTAATTAGTTAAATTCATATTGGTCTTTGAAGTTGGGACTGTCTGAAGTAAAATAATTAGGCTTAATAATTGTACCTTATTAATAAAAATGTTATGACTTCACTTTATAAGTGTGTGCATATATATTAAAGTGTAACTAACAAAGGACGCTTTGGAAGGACGAGAGCCTTGAACTACGTATCGATCATCTGAACAAATGGTTCAAGTGGGACGTTATTGGTCTCTCAGATGTGCGACGAACGAAGCGGAAGGCACAGAGAAGGCACATCAATGTGGTGTAAGGTTGTTACTCTCGAATACGGCATCCAAAAGCTGAATAATTTGGAATCCGGTGTCGCAAAGAGTCCTCAGTTCACTTTGTTTTGGTAAATGCCACAATATCACCATTATTCACGTGTATGCACCACCTACAATCCAAACTGACCAGGCTGTTGACTGTTTCTACCAGACACTGCATCAAGTATTGAACAACGCGCAATAAAGGGATGTCAAGATCATAATGGGAGACTTCAACGCACAAGTCGATGCTGATTGCGACACATGGAATGAAACTTTCATATACATTTGGACTTCAATAGAAAACTTGATATTCACATTTCATCATAGGTACTATTTAAGCCTTTTTAATTCTCGGTCTTTGTGCAATGATGACGTATTGAGTCAAAATATTTAAAATATGGTAAACAAATACTTCATAACACTTCATAAAATATTATTTTTCAACAAACACACGTTTACAATTGAATGTTAAGGACTCAAGATTTTAAAGTTAGTTTTAAAACAGTATAATGCTTTGTCATTGGTCAGTAAGCTGGGAATCGATCACATATAAAATCTTTAGACGATTTTTTGCCACTTAAAACTCTACAATACTATTTGTTTCCAATTATCACCAATGGTTGTAAGATAACTGAAATACTATCAAAACATTTAACTCACATGCCATGTGCACATAACAAATCTGTGCTTGCTACAAGATTTAAATTGTTTAGACAAGTTCTCATTACAGACATGTTTTAGGCGGGTAATTTAATAACAAGGTGAGTTTGTGTTGGTACGTGCACGCCAAATGACAAGTTATGTTAGCAAATATGGATTTAAAAGTATTATAGTCATGACATTTCGATGTTTGAACAGCAATATTGACACATTTAATACTGTTTGATTAAGGAATCGTAATCAATTCTGTTGAAAGACGGATATTGCTTTTCTTAACAGTATTCATTCATAAATAAAAATATGTTTTGTTGTGTTATGTTTCGTTGCGGTCAGTGAAGACCTTTACTTCCAAATCACGTTTACAATGATCCCCCGTGTACCCTACTGGGCACCGACACGATGCTGTATGGTTGGTGGTGTAGTAGCAGGAACCGCCATTCTGGCACTCAATGATGTTTTCGCAGGGGTGGACAACTACTTGTAGAATTGTATATATTGTTTTTATCTACTGATTTTTTATTGCGATTGAACACTTCAATTTTAAATATTTTTAATTAAACTAAATGTTTAAGTATCGCATACTAAACTAAATACATGTCTGTGATTATCCTTTGTCAAAAGCTATGCTTATAACATACCTCTACATAAAGGATCACTGTATCCTGCTAGACACCTTGATACATGGTTGCTGTCCCAGTAGCATGAGCCGCCATTCTTCAATAAACCTCGTTTAACATCGTCGTACGTCGTACATATCCGTAATTCCGAACGCGTTTGGAGTATGTGCGAATAACTACGAACATTCGTTTAAAATAAAATGAAATCAAGATTCCAATACGCGATACAGTGTTTAAAATGCCAACGCATTTCGTCCCGCTTTTTCCACGAGAGGACCGAGTTCGAATCCCGCGGCAGGCATACTTTTTATTCTACATTTATTTCTTGCTATTATAATTATTTAAGACTAGTCCAAATACTATAGTGTTGTAAATAAATGCATTTAATGACACTAAACAAATACAAGAACGTGTAAATAAGGCCTTGTATTTTCCCCAGTCAAAATGGTACATATTATTATTTCATGAACACGCATTTTGAATTCAAAGGTTTAGGTTGATAAATAATTTCTGATCTGTGCAGGTACCACGTAAATATATTGTGTATACCATTATCAGTTGGTTTTTAACTATTTGTTTTTCAAACATGTGTTTGCAAAATGGAACTATTTTGTATATTAAAACTATGCATTGTTGAATATCATTACATTGAGCACTTAAATAAGTTTGGGTCTGATTGGTTTCGTTTACAAATTATGTATTACTTGTTATTTACACATGTAAGCAGTTTACGAAATCAGATGTTTCTTAAACTTATGATAGCTGTATAAAACATACGTTTATGCAACATCTGTAGTCCTCAACTCTACAATGGTTAAGGCATATTCGTCTGTGTCTATGTTATACGTGGGTGCTATTGCAAGTAAAGCAATATTATTTTGATAAACAAAGATAAATTTCTATTTTAATGCTACATAATTGGAAACTTCTATGTTTTAAATTTTTTATTTTCCTTTTTTTCTTTTTCTTTAATTCTTACAAAAGACTTATGAATAGAAATTGGCATTTTTCTGATTTTCCGAACACATACACTTGTTTGCTCATATTTTCATAATTCCACTTTTAACAACTAAAGTACTAACACAAAATCATAATTAACGCAATTATGTATACATATGCATGTATACCAAATACATATTGCTTGAATAACATTCATGTCCAGAGCCAACAATATTAATATAACAATTATAAATAAGTGGTTCAGAAAAACGAGGAAACATATTTAGGTTCTAAAACTTGGAATGTCCGTAGATTATCTTTTAAAATTGACTAAGATCAAAAGACAGTTGCTCCGGATATTTCTACTTTAAGGGCTTAATCAAAGTGTTTGAATAAAAATTGACCATTACAAATGTATAAAGCATTAAAAAGTTGTACACGGGACATGCCGTTCAACGTTAAAATAAGCAGTGATGCTATATCGCAGCACTTAAACCGGTTTAATCACATATTGAAGGATTTAAGTATGTGTACTGAATAAAAATACACAACAAAAAGAATAAATACAACTAAACAACAGAAACAATATTTTGTTATACTAAATATATTAAATAAATAAACACTTCCAGAAAGACCAATGGTAAGCTGAAGGTAATCTATGTGTATGCATTTGTATTCTATATTTTAAGAGAAACCAGTTCACATATAGAATTTGTCATTATGCACCTACCCGTCTTTCAGTCTGTCCGTCCGTACGAGTTCATACCAACATGATACGTGAGGTCTAACATTAATTATGTTATCTACGAATATACGATGCTTGCATTGATGATGTTTTTGAACAATACCAACCAACTCAAAATGCTTTAATGTTAAACTTGACACTGAACTATTTTCCGACTTTTACTTTTAAATAAAACGATCTTAAACATGACAATAGTAACATATGAAATAAAAACAAGATAACTTTACAACATGACATAATATGGAATATTCAAAAATGCGCATTGAACAATAACAGATCAGAGCCAGAACATTATTTAATCACGATCCTCGTATACTAGTAATCAAATCAGTTAACAATTAAAATTTGACTTAATTTCAATAAGCTATACTTAAAAACTTGTTTGGACTTAATTTGAATTAGCTATACTAAAATTATTGTGTGCAACCATCAGATTTATACCAGCCAATATTATGTTGATAATGATTGGTCCATTCATGCACTCTTTACAGGAAAGCTAAAAGGAGATATAATATTTGTTTATTATATACGACACAAAATTATTATTTTTGTATCATAGTTATAAATCACATTATTGTTTTTTTTAATTTGCATTTGCTTAGAGCCAACTTGTGTTTGTTATATTTTAAACAAAGAAACTATCGTTGGTTGGCAAACATCCAATGCATCCACAATTATGCCAATCGCGGCTTCAATACAATTTATAAGTTCTTCAAAGATAACCCAAAACTTAGAAACTAATTTCTGACTTATACATTAACCAATAGACAAAAATAAATCCCCCTGCTTATTGGTTATTTAAACAAAAACATAATTTGATAATTGGAACATTCAATAATGAGTTTGATTATCTGCTGAAATAATAACCCCTCGTACATCTGTGGTTTAGAAATATTGACTGATTTACGATGAAGATCGCTTTAAGTATGAATATTTTAAATTGTTTATTGACACAGAAATGATAACTTGGGAGACGGCCTTATTCTGATAGTCAAGACAAAGGTTGCCGTCTAGACGATTCACTGAAGGAATACTTATCGTGAACCCTGTTTATAGTTTAAGGGACACGATATATGATCATGTAAAGCTAGGTATAACTACGACAGAACAACAGATCAATATCTATTTAAGGCACAGCGGCACTTAGAGGTCATGGCCTTTTTTCATAAAGATAGCACAGCAATTTAAAGCAACACAATACAAATCTTAATAAAATGGTATTACGTATTTGGTTAACAAACTTTAAATGAAGCCCTTAGATAAAAAAGATATTTAACGTATGTAATTAACAACTGATTGCACTAAACGCTGACAATATATACTTGCTGCTGCATCAGCATGGCATTAATGGAATGTCATGTTTGCATACATTTTGAATGTATATACTTGTTATTACAAAACAAGTTGATGATATACCTTTGTGCTTCAAAAATATCATATACCATTTAATTAAACCACAAACTACCAACAAAATGGAGAACACAAGTTAAATTTTAAGAAATTATTTTTTTATAGTTTTTATGTCACCCCAAAAAACGTAATTTTTTTACTATTTTAACCACAAAAATAGAATTAAACAAAGTTCTATCTAATAACTTTCTGCGAAACTGCTCAAATATTTTCATCTTCTTATTGTCATCATAAAACAAAAATAAAAAAGGGTGTCACCGCACTTTTAACAGAGATTTTGTTTTTTAACTATCCCTACCGTCTATGCCAAATTTCATAAAATATACCAATTTGGCTAAACTCAAGTACCTGTATATAGATTGCTAGAAATATGCGTAAACCTTAGAAATTGTTTATAATCTTAACTGGCATCTCAACAGCTTACAAAAAAAGAACAGCAATAATACAATATTAAATCACAAACATAAGACAATACGGTTTCAAATTCGACCTTAATCATCAATAACTTACAGGGACTTGTTTACAGATTTCGGCATGTTTTGAAATTAGTGATAAATGCTTTGAATTGATAAATGTTAACAACATAACTAAAGAGCTCCAGTATAAAACACAAATAAAATTAAAGAAAGAAAAAAAAAGTAAAAAAACAATGTTAGCCGAACCTGGGATCGAACCACTGACCTTTGTTTTTTGAACCCACTCTGTAATATGTGATGATTCTGATAACAAACATATTGGGTTGTGATAATAGAAAATCGCTGTTGCTATAAATATTTCATCGGTTATATATACTGCCGCAACACCCTTTAAGGGCAATTGATTATTTATACATGTATTATGAACAAAGGTTCGTTGAAAAACCATGATAGCAAGTTGATTGTTAGATGCAAATGTTGGAGTTGAATGAAGTTATCTTCATGTAAACACTTCAAAGACTTAATTGGACTTCATTATAGCCATATTGGTACTGCTTAATTTAGGTTTGGTTAACAACTTGCGTATGATAAAGTGACATGTCGAATAAGTTCGATGTTTGATACAGATTAAAGGACCTGGACAAACTACATATGTTTACTGTATAATATAATGCCAATGTCCTAAATATTCAATCGAATATAATTATGGACAGGTCCACTTCGTGATCCGAATCAAATGGCGATAGTATATTCACCAAATCGTGATGATGCCGACATAAATGGTTATAGGTCAGATGGTCATAGATAGTCACTTGATCATACATACTATTCATGAGTGTCGAATTGCGCGTGTACTAATTAAAACTTAAATCTGACGAAGATCTAACCAATGTTATGTTGTACAATATATTGAACGCTTTGATAAATTAAGGTGCATTATACTTATCCCAGATTGCACTAGAATATGGAAGAGCCTTTTAGGTGAGAACAAATATGACCCATTTCATGAAGCCATGCTTTTTCTATTCAAACAATTACTGTGTATTTGGTTTTTGAGTTTTGATAGATTTTCCGGGAGAAGGATATAGTGAGTCGTATTGCTGTTTATGCTTTCAAAAGAAATAATCAAGTGAACATAACCTACTTTTCACGGACTCAAATGGACATGCACTATTTGTTCAGTCAACAAATAACCATTTAGTGTTTCGCTTTAATACTGTGCATTGCTAGCAGGTCTGTTTATTTGCACATATGATAATGATTTATTCAGAACTGATCGTCTATATGATAACATAATACAGTTTATCAAGTCTCCACTTCAGGTCTATCCCAGAATGGCAACAGAGGGACTTCCGGGCAAACAGCATCCGCGTGTGATTGGGCAGTAGTGAGCCTGGTTTGGATCAGGACATAGAACCTCCAAGAACTGGCTGCACGGTGTAGCATCTCGACATGGTCTGACTGTAGGGTCTGAAAATTAAATACCAAGGGCAACAGTATCTTATTCTCGATTCAAAAAGTGGGCACTATGTGATATTGATATTTTTACACAGAAGTTTTACAATGCTACATCCAAACACGCCAAACAACATTCAGCAGTAATTCCATATTTCACATTCAGACATAGTCACGATATATTAACAAACGTGCTAGTAAGAATAAACATGAGTACCTATTCATCAAATCGTGATGATGCCGACATAAATGGATATAGGTCAGATTGTCATAGATAGTCACTTGATCATTCAATGTTATGTGGTACAATATATTGAACGCTTTGATAAAATAAGGTGCATTATACTTATCCAAGATTGCACTAGAATATGGAAGAAACTTTAAGGTACAAACAAATATAACCCATTTCATGAAGCCATACTATTTTTATTCAGACAACTACTGTGTATTTGTTTATTTTTAATTTTTGATAGATTCTTAATGAGTCTGTAGTCCGGGAGAAGGCTATAGTGAGTCGTATTGCTGTTTATGCTTTCAAAAGAAATAATCAAGTGAAAATAACCTACTTTAAATTGAAACGCACTACTGTTGTCAGTCAACAAATAACCATGAAGTGTTTCGCTAAAATACTGTGCATTTGTTGCATGTCCGTTTATTTCAACATCTGGCAATTATTTATTTAGAACTCATCGTCTTTATGATAATATAATGCATTTTACCACGCCTCCAGTTCTGGTCTAGTCTAGTATTGCAGCAGAGTGAATTCCATGGGAACGGCATCCGCACTTGATTGGACAGTAGTGAGCCTGGTCCGGATCAGGACACAGAACCTCCAAATATTGCGGTAGGCTGCACGGTGTAGCATCTCGACATGGTCTGACTGAAGGATCTGTAAATTATGACCGACTTGTCAGAATAAACATTAGCCGCTTATTGGAACATTATATTTTAACGCTACGATGAATTATGAGTATTACCACATCTCTATACCTCGGAATAGTTCACATAGCCTGACCGAAACACTAAAGCCCCATTAATACTCAATAATCATCGGAAATTTCGTAAAGTATTTCGTTAAATAAAGTTACCCAATAAAAATTCAATGTTCCTTATAGCAAAAGCCAAAATCTCAATGCCAGATGTGGTCTGGTAAAATGGATGATCGTAGATACAAAATGCTTGTTTTTATTTTTTTGTGTCCTGAAAAATTCCATTTTTATTTCCCGCGACTATATCTATTCATACGACACATGAACACTAACATGGTACCATTTTAGTGTTCGTATGTCGTATGAATAGATATCAGTACGGGAAATTAAAATGGAATTGATTGTGACACGAAAAATTAAAAACAAGCATTTTGTATCTACAAACATCCATGTTACCAGAAAATATCTTGATTTAATTTTTTGGTTTTTGCTATAAGGAACATTGATTTTTTATTGGGTAACTTTATTTTACGAAATACTTTAATACGAAATTTCCGTTGATTTTTTAGTATTAATGTTACTTTAAAAGAAACTCTCCAACAGCACCTAACAAAAATCGAAATCAAGTTCAAAGAAGGTGCTATCTGTTCGCGAATCCCGTCAGTAACATATGGAAATGTTTTGACAAAAAAATAAAGCTAAGAACGAACATTGTTCCCCATCTAAGAACTCTAAATTTTACAACAAATATTCATCAATGTTAGTTCTCATACATAACTTACGGCACTTAACGTCGATGTACAATTTGAGTATAATTCTTCAAGAACTTATGTTAACAAGACAACAAATAAACAAAACCGTAACGGACGCAGGCTGGGTTTGATATTGTCGTTCTCATAATGCTAACTAACTAGCATATCACATTAAAAATAAACACATTCATATAACAATTCTTGACTTCAAAAAGATCTGCATAAAGTGCTCCAGTATAACTGGATATAAGAATAAGTGTGTTTGCTTCTATGTTCATACTGTTTTTACTTTAGTGCATTTATATTCTATACATGTTATATTTGTATACATACACATGGGATGATGTTATACCACCATACCTTCACAGCGATCTCCAATGGTGCCAAACGCACAATGACGCCTTACATCATACGAGAACGTATTGTACACTAAGAATACACCAAGGCGAAAAACTGTATTTCCTATGTAAGAACTGTATGTTTTCCAACAAATATCCATGAGTTCTAGTCCTCATAAATAACAGACGTCTTTTTTATTCAATGAGGTACAATGATATATAAATACTTAAAAGTACACATGTGAACTCGATACGAAGTTGAAATACCGTATTGGCCGCAGGCCGGATTTGAAGTTGTCCATATTGTAGTGCCTGTTGGCATGGCACAGTAGCCGAGGTGGTGGGGGTGGCCTATGATGGTTGTGGTTGTGGCGGAGGCGGTAGTGGAAGACATGTCACTGCGTGTTGGGGTTGGAGTCGTCGTCGGCAAGTTAGCAGAAGGGTTAATTGCAGGGAGAGTTGTCACCGAGATTGTCGTAGTATCTTCATTTGTATGATAGAAAATGCGATGTCCATATCATGGAGATAACATTGTTTTTTTTTAGAATCGAATCGAATCGATAAGTATTTACAAAAAATGTTGAGGTAAGTGTAGATCAACATAGTTACAAGTACAACAATCATAACTAAACACGTGTAAACAATTACACCCATTAGGAATAAGTTTAAAAGCAAAGGTCCGATAATGTGAACATCAAGATGTGTATAAGCTCTAAGAGCGGTCGTTACTTTTCTTGAACCTACACCTATATATCTTAAGTAACAACAAAATGGTACATCACAATGCTCTTAAGTCATTTTATGCACCGAATAAAGGGACATCAGAACTTGTATTATCAGAATTGTTAAAGACTTACGTGCTTTATTTTTTAATTGAACGGCCTGTTGTTTTTGTTTTAAATACAACAAAACTAACACAAGATTTCACGAACAGATGTCTGGCAACATAAGTTACAATACGTTTCGTGATGGTTCATAAAAATTATACCATTTTGCTAAAAACTATTAACTTCAAACATACATGCACATAGCTCTCCAGAATAACCTGTCGCACAGTTACACCTTGGTGTTTGGTTCTGATCAAAGTAGCAGGTTCCCCCATGAAGTAAGTTAATGTTGTCCGTACAAGTGTTATCAGTCTGCGTGGCTATAATAATAATGTATTATTGTTGCATGGAGTATGTTGACACGGTATGATAACATGTATAGCGTTTTAGATCTTTTTTGTTCAGCTTAAGTAATACTCACATTCACACGGGAATCCCGTGTAAGGCGCTTCACTAAGACACTTTCGTACTTGGCTCTGGTCGAAAAAGCGGATTCCATCATGCTGGCAGTGAATGCAGTTCTCAAAGACGAATGCTTATTATATGGCTTAAATTAACCATTTGACTTAATCTCTTATTACTTCTTGATACATGCATATTTGTAACAAAGTGAAACTTGAATTTGTCTATTTTGTTAAGTTCTGTGTTCATGTCCGAAATAAACAAACTCTTACATTCACATACAGCTCCAGTGTACACTGTTACACTGTGTACACCGACATGCTATTTGTGGTTTATGGTTCTGGTCGAAGTAGCAGGTCCCGCCATTTTGACACTTTATACGGGTTTCACATGGGGCAACTGTGCTACCAGTCCCATGGAAAACATATGAAGACACTTTATTTTCAGTTCCTTATTATTGGACATTATTCGATTACAAACTTCACAATGTGTGCTTCCATGGATTACTTTTAAAGTCATCGCACTTAATTGTTTTACGTCCAGAACATGAACTTCAAATTGCAAAAGCCATTTAAATAGTAACACGTTCACCCAAAGAGAGATTTGCTTCGCAGTATAAACAAGGTTATTTAGTAGACACAAGGAAGATTATGTTTTATTTTTTTCTTTGCAAGTTCCTGTAACAATACTTCTTATACTGAGACTTGTACCGTATTGGTAAATGTTCGGCACAATACAAAATAAAATTACCACCATTTTGTTAGCAGATTTAGCTGCTTAGTAACGTTGAATGCACAACACTTGCGCATTTACCTGAATGTATTTATATACTATACATATTATGTTATATTTATATTCTTACACAAATGGAACACTGTTCGACCACCATTCCTTCACAACGATCTCCAGTGAAGCCAAATTCACAATGACATATAATGCCATTTTGTATAGCTTTGCATCTTCCACGATAATGGCAATGAGCGCAGATTGAGCCATTATGTTCCCATTGTCCCAACCCTGAACATGAAACATGCCTATTAACCTAACATTTTTGTTGTCAAACAAGACAAAAAAACATATTAAAAATACATCCGATGCCCTGTATTTATAACAAAACACAAGGTTGTTTGATATGTACGTCTACGAACATCATGGAAATACTGTGTTAACATTTTTGCATAATATTAATGCAGTAGGTGTTTATTTGATTTTCGATCAAACACATTAATCATAGTTATAGTCAATAATGACATCGACTAGTGATATAAATGATTAATTCAACATACATTTGTATTTAAAAGGGATCAATTGGTCGTCAATCAGGTATAACTTTAAAGAACCCAATATACTCTTAAGTTTACCACACTTAAACGAAAGGTCGACAATGGCATTGCTTTGAATTAAAAACATATTGCGTGACAATAAATCTGTCCATCAATATCAGGCATTTATTGTACAGCTATATAAAAATTACTATAAAAGGCACCGTAGGCTTCAAACAATTATGAAACATTTAAACTTTAAACTTACATTTTAAAGTATGTGCTATTTTCAAATCATTAGATACAATCAAACAATATATTCGATTTGCATAAGACACATACCATCCCGTCTATCACGAAGCCCACACACAAGGGCAATACAAAAACAACAGTAGAGTTAGTTTATGATATGAATGTCTGGGAGAGGCAAATGATTACAGAAGCTTTAAATGCATACACTTAGTTATTTTACAAGCTTTAAGTGATAATTAAAGAAGCACTAGTAGGCTTAAAGATATATACAGATATCATGTGTCATTTACATATCTATTAAATTATAAATTATATATATTCATATATGTTATTTTTTAAACTGATTAATTAATGACATTTATATAAAATAGTTATTAATAAAATATCATACGGAACAAAAATACAAATATTGCAACTTTATTAAACAAGAGGGCCATGATGGCCCTGTATCGTTCCACTGTTTTTTTTTATGCGAAAAAAAGCGTGCAATGCGCATGGGTTGAAATGTACTCAAGCATGTGACTTTCTCTTTCTATCCCTCGTCCCACTGGGCGCTAAAAGTTGGAAGGAAGAGCATTTTTATATATAGAAAACGTTACTACGGTGTTAACTAAACAGATTAAAAAGACCGGGAATTGTTGCACAGGTCCTTTGCTTATAACGTAGGTACATTCATCTCTCCAAAAGATATTGTCGTTCTTTCTATTTCACATATTTTTAGATGCCGAAGATCAAATCTACGCATGTTCTACAATATTAATGAAAGCTCCTTCATTCAATCATGAATATTTTTGTAGGTTTCAAAGTTGCTGTTACTTATATAGTTCATGACATACACAAAATACCTAATGACGTAGATCACCTGAACTTTACTTCATTCTTGAGCCATTAGTGAGTGTAGCAGGATTGTTAGCGTGGTGAAGAAATTGTGTATTGTACAATTGTGTAGATATTTGCCTGAGGAAACATTAAGTTACGAGTTTTTCGGGTTCATTAGGTGCCGAAAGGCAGCAGGAATGATAACTTTGTAGAGGTTGTTTATTAAACAAAGTTAATGTTTATGAGACAAAAAATTGAATTAAAATTCATCAAGATGTTGCGATCATGGCAACACTACTTGCATATGGCGTGAGGTTAAAAGAGATATCATAACAAACAAGTTATTCTAAGTGAATTTTGAAAAACTTTTAGTTTGAGAAGAAAATAGTTTATTCATTACATAATGAATAAATAGCAAAAATGCATAAACACGCAAAAACTACGACTTCATGTGGCCATGTTTTTTGACGAATCAAATTTTCTTTAACAATTTTTAAATGGGAGCCTTCAAGCGATAAATTTGGCCCCAGGGGCATAATTTGAACAAACTTGGTACAGAACTATAGTATGTCACTACATACCAAATTGTGTAGCCCTAGGCCCAATGGCTATGGACAGGAAGTTTTTTAAAGTTTGCACAAAAGAGGCTTTATATAGCATATGTTCAGTTTTGTGACCCCCGGGGCAGGGTCAAATTTGAGTCCAGGGGAATAATTTGAACAAATTTGGTAGAGGACTATTAAATGTCACTACATACCAAATTTAGTTGCCCAAGGCTAAGGCTCTATAATTATGACCAAGGGGCATAATTTGAACAAACTTGGTACAAAACTATAAGATGTCACTACATACCAAATTTGGTAGCCCTATGCCCAACGGTTATGGACAGGAAGATTTTTTAAGTTTGCACAAAATGTGCCTAATTTAATGTTCATTTTTGTGACCCCCGGGGCAGGGTCAAATTTGACCCCAGGGGCATAATTTGAAAACATTTGGTAGACAACTTTAAGATTTTAAAACATACCAAATTCGGTAGAAATAGGCCCAATGTTACTGGACAAGAAGATGTTTAAAGTTTGCACAAAATAGGCCCAATATAAGCATATGTTCAATTTTGTGACCCCTCGGGAACGGTCAAATTTGATCACAGGGGCTAAATTTCAACAAACTTGGTAGAGGACTATTTGATGTCACTACATACCAAATTTAGTAGCCCTATGCCATACGGTTATGGACAAGGAGATTTTTAAAGTTTGCACAAAATAGGCCTTATTTTTAAGCGTATGTTCATTTTTGTTACCCAAGAGGCAGGGTCAATTTTTTCCCAGGGGCATAATTTTAACAAACTAAGTAGATAATTATTTGATGTCACTACATACCGAATTTGGAAGCCCTAGGCCCTACGGTTATGGACAAGAAGATTTTTAAAGTTTGCACAAAATAGGCTTTATATAAGCATATGTTCATTTTTATGACCCCTGGGGCAGGGTCTTATTTGACCCCAGGGGCATAATTTGAACAAACAAAGTAGAGAACTATTAAATGTCACTACATACCAAATGTGGTAGCACTAGGCCCAATGGTTATTGACAAGACGATTTTTAAAGTTTGCCCCCGGGGAAGATTCAAATTTAATCCCAGGGGCAAAGTTTGAAAATATTTGGTAGAGGACTATTAAATGTCACTACATACCACATTTGGTAGCCCTAGGCCCAATGGAAATGGTCAAGAAGTTTTTTAAAGTTTTCACAAAATAGGCCCTATATAAGCATATGTTCAATTTTGTGACCCAGGGTCAAATTTGACCCCAGGGGCATAATTTGAATAAACTTAGTAGAGGACTATATAATGTCACTACATACCAAATGTTGTAGCCCTCGCCCTAATGGTCATGGAAAAGAAGATTTTGAAAGTTTTCACAAAAAAGCCCAAATGAAAGAGGTTCACAAGCCTATGTAGGCTATGTATATAAGCCTATGTTCAATTTTGTGACCCCCGGGGCAGATTCAAATTTAACCCCAGGGGCATAGTTTGAACAAATTTGGTAGAGAACTATTAAATGTCAATACATACCACATTTGGTAGCCCTAGGCCCAATGGTAATGGACTAGAAGATTTTTAAAGTTTTCACAAAATTGGCCGCATATAAGCATATGTTCAATTTTGTGACCCAGGGTCAAATTTGACCCCAGGGGCATAATTTGAATAAACTTAGTAGAGGACTATATAATGTCACTACATACCAAATGTTGTAGCCCTCGCCCTAATGGTCATGGAAAAGAAGATTTTGAAAGTTTTCACAAAAAAGCCCAAATGAAAGAGGTTCACAAGCCTATGTAGGCTATGTATATAAGCCTATGTTCAATTTTGTGACCCCCGGGGCAGATTCAAATTTAACCCCAGGGGCATAGTTTGAACAAATTTGGTAGAGAACTATTAAATGTCAATACATACCACATTTGGTAGCCCTAGGCCCAATGGTAATGGACTAGAAGATTTTTAAAGTTTTCACAAAATTGGCCGCATATAAGCATATGTTCAATTTTGTGACCCAGGTTCAAATTTGACCCCAGGGGCATAATTTGAATAAACTTAGTAGAGGACTATATAATGTCACTACATACCAAATGTTGTAGCCCTAGCGCTAATGGTCATGGATGGACAAGAAGATTTTGAAAGTTTTCACAAAAAAGCCCTATATAAGCCTATGTTCAATTTTGTGACCCCCGGGGCAGATTCAAATTTAACCCAAGGGGCATAGTTTGAACAAATTTGGTAGAGGACTATTAAATGTCACTACATACCACATTTGGTAGCCCTAGGCCCAATGGTAATGGACTAGAAGATTTTTAAAGTTTTCACAAAATAGGCCTTTTATAAGCGAATTTTCAATTTTGTGATCCCTGGGGCAGGGTCAAATGTGACTCCAGGGGCAAAATTTGAACAAATTTGAAAGAGGTTAACCCCGGAAACATTCCTGAGAAAATTCATCAGAATTGGACCAGTAGTTAAGGAGAAGAAGATGTTTGAAGAAAAAGTTAACGCACGCACGGACGAACGGACGCACGCACGACGTCACAAAACCATGACATAAGCCCCGCTGGCCTTTGGCCAGTGGAGCCAAAAACATAAATAGACTTTCATTTCATGAATACAATATTTATTTATAATCCAATTCAATTAAACTTACCGAGACTCATCAAAAGGCAGATCAAATATAACTTCACCATCTTCGCTGCCCTGATTACTTCATACAATGATGCCTCGTGGAGTCTAAAGCTTTCAGGTCAGCACATACGGTAGTCGTGAAAACTCGGCAATGACCTGTAAAAAACTATGATATACACACACAGAAAATCTTAAGCTCATATCTTTCCCGATCCTGAAGCAGATAAGGTAATTTTGTCATGCGTTTGAGGTCACAGAGTTAAAGAGTTAAGTACGTATATTTAAAGAAAAAATATTGAATGGAAAATCCATAACCTTTGTTGTTGCATGTTACAATCCAAACAAAGTCCATGAATAATGAATGAGAACTGAAATATGTATGGTTTTAAATGATCCAATTGCAAGTTGTTTCGAACAAACCAGATGCCTCTCCTTTGTATCGTCGTCTGCAACGTATGCATCATAATTATAAATGTTTTACATGTTGTTATACAAACATACATGAACTCTTTATTTTGACATAAGACTCATGAATTCGAGCATCTGTTCTTAAAGTATTACATATATATATATATATACCCAATTATATGTACAGTGTTAAGAGGATTCATTAATGCACTGAAGGTACTGCAGTTAATCGCTTTTGTGTAAACAGAGTGTTTTCAAACATCAATTACATTACAAATACAAATAAAAAGCTAAACCTTTTAGAGATATGTTGACACAATAAGCTAACTGGAAACCTGTTTTAAACGTTGAATCAATTAGTCATAGAAATTAATAAGTTCATGATCGATGTATTATTCGAGCGCGGTTAAGTACGCATTATTTTAGTTCATTTTGAACAAGTATTATTACGTTATAAAACGCCCAAATTAATAAACTAAATTAAATGATTTGCCTCAATGAAAAACTTAATGATTCACCTACATGTAAGAAAAGCGGCGTAATTGTTGATCTGAGAATTTACACGGTACACGTTCCTGTATATAATTTTACACACTCATACAATTATGTTGAGGTATATATACTGTTTTTATAGACCAATGAAAATGTGATATTCCACAAGGTCGCAGTAAGAGATCAGTATTACGCTTTCACGGTCTGCCACACAACTCTACAAGTGTTTATTTTATAAACGCGTTCGACACAAAAGCGAGCATTTCTTTTTCAAATATTCGATTCCAAAGTTATTCACTGAATTGAATCCTCAAGCAAATGTGACATAACTTGTTTACTAGTAATGATGTCAAAACTAATGTGGATATTTGTGTATATCCTCTAATTCGTGGACGGGTGCATTATTCTAATTTGACTTTGCAAGAACTCATGTGATTTAACACTGCGACTTCGGCGAATAGCACATTTTCAAAGATGTAAACAACAGTATATATACCTCAACATAATTCTACTAATGTGTAAAATTATATACAGGAACGTGCCATGTATATTCTAAGATCAACAATTAGACCGCTTGACCTAAGTAAAACATTGAGTTGTCATTGAGGCAAACCAATCTATTTAATTTGTTAATATGAACGTTATTTGCAGTTATACAAGCATATGGGAATGCAGAGCTTTAGGCGGTATTAATTTAATGGGACAAACACAAATACTTGAGAGTATAACCTAGTGAAATTAATAACTCTAAGCGTGAAAGAACATAGTTTACTACACAAAAGCATTAATAACGTCTAGTATGTTGCTCGTTTGCCATATCATCGAAATGACAGTTAATCCTGATGTCATAAACATTTTAACATGCCAACGACTTATACATTATCTAATTGAATTAATATTCATTATGCTGAACAACTTATATTTTAATGGGACTTGACATAGGTTTTATTTAAATGTATTTTATAGATTTGAACATATGCAGAGTTTTTTTGCGGCATTGATTTTATGGGGCAAACCAAATGACTTGAATTAACTGTCCGCCGTCGTGTTACTGAAATAACATTGACAAGGGTAAACAATCTAAATAAACACAAACAAACAAAATACAAAGTACCCCGTAGTGATATTGAACTTGCGTTGAATTTGTTGAAATCGTGACTACTCATTTAAAATGATTACCGTAAACAGTATATCACGAATACATGCCCAGTCAATTAACGCCAATAACATTTTACTTACAATTACAAATAGTAAACGTCGCACATGGAATGGGTAGACTCTTTGAAAAAATCATTTGGACTTACTAGTATCAATGTATATAATGTGTTATGCATTCAACAACATTGAATTGTAGATGCAATTGTTGCCTTACTTATAAAAAAAACTTAAGATTCTCAAGTGCAGTATACAGACTTAATATGAGTCATTGTGTCGCGCACTAGAAACAATATGCTATCACGAAGGTCAAGATGTACATTTTTATAAAATAGTAAATGTTTCTATTCAATTACTAGAAAACGGCAACAACTATTGTCCTTAAAATTGATATAAATCATGGAGCAGCACGTGCGTCGCTTGGGATAAAGTTACAGATTAATTTTGCTAAAACTAAACACAATGATTGTCGATTAAGAATTCAACTCAACAATAAGCTATTGCAATTAATCATGCATTAAATATAATATATCCATTTTCTAAAATCTTCACTTGAGATTGCATTTTGCTGAGTGGGCTTAAGGTCATATAACTTTAAAAAAAAGTGTTTGCTCAATAAAACTGAATACCAAATGAAGTTCTTGAAATGATTCTTTTTTCACGTATATTGATTGATATGATCATTCTATAGAAAGCTCGCGCACGATTGTATGTGGTGTTATTTGTGGGAAAAAACCATTATTTCAACTATAAAATGTGTTTCGTCTACCTAATGTTAAAACGCACTGACCTGTTGTCGTCAAACCCCCAAAACTGTGTCTGACCTTTACGTGGAGACAGGTTGGGTAATATCCATCGTTTTCTCCGAAGTGATAGTTATAATTTAAAACGATTGCACAAAAAAAATAACTGAATATGACTTATGGTTTCCATTACTTTATCTTATATGAATGAAAATAAAATTAAGCATGTTTTTATCATCAATGCTATATTATTTCTTATTTCATGCATGTACAATCTAGAAATTTAAATAATGAATACAATATTCCATCAACTAGGTAATTATATAATCCGAAGAACAAATTACAGTAGTTTTCAGATGTTCTTTAAGGTACGTTTGCATTTAATTGAATGTTCAACATAAAGGAAAACAAAGGACTCTTCTTGACGCGGACGGAAATAAATACCAAATTTAAAAGGCTCCATGTATGCACTAATACAATCAACAATAGGCAGAAATACTACATGCACATTATTAATTGTATAAACTGGTAATTGTGTAATTTTTCTTCATTATTCTTCGTTGGAAATCTTGTCTGGAGAGCGGATCGTGAGGATCTTCATGAGGCAGGTGTTGATGAAGAAATGTATTTTCTTTACGGTGGCGGCAGTTGTTATCCAGGTCTCTGCTCCATAGAAGATTATTGGCTTCAAGATGGAAGAGTCTAATTTTGGTGGTGATGCAAATTGCGTTGGATCCTTAAATGTTCTTCAGCTAATGGAAGACTCGTGCTTTACCGATGGGGATCTGATGTCTGCATACGTGTCCTATGGTTGTCCAGAATGATGCCGAGATAGGTGAAGCTCTGCACGTGCTCCAGCGCCTCGCCTTGGACTGTGATGGGTGCGTCGATGGAAACGTTGGTCTTGAACACTTTGCTCTTCTCTCTGCTTATGGTGTGGCCAAGTCTAGCTGAGTTGTCCGCTACCATGTATGTATTTTCTTGCATCTGTTGTTGAGTGTAGGAGAGAAGAGCCAGATCGTCGGCAGTCGAGGTCGTCAAATTGTTTCCTGAGTTTCCAATGGGATTCCGTTCCGCTTCTAATTCGCCGAGGTCTACATGACCCAGACTATGGCCAGCAGGAACAGGAAAGGTGAGAGAAAGCAACCTTACCTCAATCCGGTTCTCATGTATAAGGCATCGGTGAGCTAGCTTCTATGAACGATTATGCACGTCACCAATTCCTAATATTTCCTGATGATGTTGGTGAGCTTTCATGACACTCAAAGGTGCCTCTGTAGTCTCCAGAGGGACTTCAGGTCAACAGTTGTCGAACCACTTTTCATAGTCGCTGAAGTTGACATACAAGGGCAAATTCCACTCCAGGGATTGTTCAATAATGAGGCGATGTTATCCGTGCACGATCTCTCCTTTCGAAAGCCGGCTTGTTGGTCACGGAGATTCAGGTCAACTGCGTCTTTTATTCAGTTTAGCAGCATGCGATTAAACACCTTTCCTGGAAAGGACAACAGCGTCCTACCACGGTAGGTGTAGCAGGAACTGAGGTCGCCTTTTATGGGGAGCTTGAGGAGGAATCCCTCTTTCCTCTCTGTTGGACTTTCTCATTCTTCCCATATCTTGCACACTCGTCTCGACGTCAACCGTAAGCTCTTCTGTTGGTATGCTATCTGGTCCTGCATATTAGCCGTTTTTCAATTGCTTGATGGCGCTGCTGATATCGTACTTCGTTGGAGCGCAGCACTTGACTGGAAGGTCGCTTTAAGCTCGCGAAATCTCCGGCGGGTTCGCAGGAGCTGGCCTGTTGAGTAGCTCCTGGAAGTGCTCAATCCACATTTTCTTCTGTCCTTCGTCATCTGTGATCACTCCTCAATGTTTGTCCCTTACTGGCTTCTTTGGCTTGGCACGCTTGCCTGCTAATCTCGTGGTGATGGGGTACAGGTCCTTAGTTCTTTTCTGATAGGCTGTCTCTCTCTCTCTCTCTCTCTCTGCCGCCACTTTTGCAAGCGTCTCTAGGTAGTTTCGCTTGTCTGCTCTAATTCTTTTCTTGACGCTCCTATTTGCTGGGGTGTACTCTACGGATCAAATTGATTTTAAATACAAAAACAAGTGACACAACAAGATGTGATATTGACACTTATGACCAAGTATGTATTAACAGTTAAACATGTATGACTAACTGACGTAAGAAATTAAGAATGTATATCGGCATCATATGGTTTTGGTGAACATGCTATACAAAATAATTTGGAGCACAATTTGACCCTCCATTGTGATAGTTTAAGATTACATATTTAAGGAATCTTGTATTTATTCATATAATTTAACAAGTCGGGTTTCCAGGTCTTTCAAACTGTATAAAACATCGAACATTAGATATCTCACTGCATCATACTCAATTAATAAACCAAAATAAGCCAGTACCAATATAACTATATAATGTAGTGCAATTCTGTCTTTAAAGTATTTACATGACGATAACGTAATTCAGCTCTAACATATGCCTTCGCGACACGAAAACGAAAGATAAGATCCGGTCCACTATTATCTCCACTCAGTTCTCAACTAACAATGATGTCGGGATTTTGGTGTGCTTTGTTCGTGAGTCTCTGTAAGTTTAACCTTCACTTCTTTATATTGGAATATATCGGTCACAACGTTATAAGCTTAAATGTGTTTGTTGAAGATTTTTGCGATTCAGTTTAACTTTTCTCTATTTTTTGATTGCCGAATGCAATAACGGTGCTCCTTGGCCTAGATGAAATGGCATATTAAATGGTGTACTTATTAAGTAAAACTAATCGTTACTATATTAAAAATAAAACAATTTTATTTGCGCATTCTCGTATATGAATGTTTCTCTATTTTATATCATATTTATACATGTATGTACAGCATATTTCCTTCGAAAGACGTTGTTTATTTGTCGTTTGGTTTCAGGTCTGCTATTGCCTGCCGTTGGTAAAATGTTTCTTATTGGTATTTGTAGCTAAAATAAGTTTCAATGAGAAATTATCACGTGTAGAAATGTTCAATAAAAATATATTATAAAGCCTCAACAGTGCGCCTTTCAAAGTATGTTAATTATTTTGCGATACCATTTCTATGGCATTGTTGCATTTTATAATCAAAACGGGGGTTGAACCATAGATATACTCAAAGAAAATGAATTAAAAATATTTATACGAAATTTGCAAATAATCCTTATTGAAATGAAATTGTTTTGTATACAAATAAGTAATATTACGTAACGTATGTATTAATAGTTCCTTTTTTAAAACGAATATTGTAAGATTCGGTGAGTTGCGAAGTAAATAACCCTTGCGAGCATGGCGGGACCTGCCACGTCAACGGTGACAAATTGAATTGTCAATGTCATGGTACAGGGTACCAGGGAGCTCGTTGTGAACGTGAGTCGCAATTCAATACCTTTATTGGAGTACATATGTAAAACATAAACACTCCCATACTAAATATTCATTACAACTAACATTTCGTACGCATTTTTATATTGATATCATAGATCCATAAGACAATCATATTCAGTGCCTATATCGCTTGACCAGTTTCTACAACCTTGGCCATCCAGTTTCGACAACCACAGCCATGCATGGTGTCGTTGTACAGAAGACTACACTAGACCCCGCTGTGTACGTCAGTCTATTGATGTACACTCACCAATACATGAACACATACATAAGTTATACATTTCAGTCCTCGTACACGCTATTTCATATTATAACTTTAGACCTGGAGCACTGCAAGTCACAAAATATCTGTCAACATGGTGGCACATGTTACACGGAACCCAACCACATAGAAAGATGTCATTGTCAGGCGGGATACATTGGAGATCGCTGTGAGTGTATAGTGACCAATAGTCGGTAAAGAAAACAGAACTGAAATTAATGGTTACATAAATTGTCAATTACAAAAAGAACCTTAGAAAATCGTTTTACAACATCGGTAATAATATAAAAATATAGACATGTGTCATACAAACACGAAAAAAATGTGTAAAACTAGGCTAAAACATATATCGATTACATGGTTATTATTTACACTGATGGCGATAAGGGTTTTACTTTTCACAAATATATTATGAAGCTTGACTTAATATCAAATAATACAAAGTACAGGTATTTCATTTGCCGATGTGTTTGTGTAAATTTTTTTAGATCGGGCAACACTCAAAATCAACGGAAATTAATGTCCCAAGAATAATAATGATTGTACAGTAGTTTTTATAGGTAAAGTAACTACACTAATCGTGTAATGTCAGGTGCAAGGCCAGTTTTGACCCATTAATTTAAGAAACTCGTCCAGACACTCACTGTACAAGGGTATTCGGCCAATATATGCAACCTATCCTCAGAGTTGTTTTATTTTCAAATCAGTTTGTTCTTTAAGTCAATATAAACACTGTCATCGTAGGAACGTAGCCAGTTTTTTCCCCAGGGGCATAACCTTATGTTTTCAATCCATTATAATCAATTTCTAGAACCTTCCAAATAATAGTATTGGCTTGTAGGGCATTCAAATGTGTACTCCTTTGCAAAATTTAAGAGAGCTTACGTATCCAAAATAAAGCTTGTTAAATAACATACCCTTCTTTTGCCCAAAAGAGGAAAACAATCAAAAGAAACAGATATCTTAAGCATTTAAATACTTAATTAATATGAAATAAACTGCTTACTTATAAATGAACATTTAGTTATGGTTACTTAGACACATACTATGACAATACTGATATTGTTTTCTTAAATAAGTTTTTTAGGAGTTATATATTCCCATATTTGATGAACATTCTACTGGTCTTGTAATTCGAAGCGATAAACACAATTTGATATTATTTGTTTGGCGCATGTTCTGAATTTAAAACATATTATTTGTTATTCTTGTTAAATAAACTTACAAAAGGAATACACTTTATCGTACAATTTTTACAAATCTGTACATTTGAGGGATGACATGTGTATATTCAACTATAGACAATCTGAATTCACGATCTTTAAGACATAATTACTCTGATGTTCAGCAAGGGGATGTTTAACTTCATTAGATATGTAAGAATGATGTATAGTTCACAATTAAGTGGACCATTTAAACAATATGTAAAAAATGTACCTACATATATAAACATTAATTACTCGCCTAACCCGTGCAATTTAAAATGCGTTTTTTTCCATAATGTTACAGATATGTGAAATTATGACTATGCAAATTAAAAGACGCGTTCATAATTGTTCGTGTTATTTTTAAATGACATATAATATATGTATTAACAACACTATAACAGTTTGAATAGTCTTATCTTTTTATAACAGCTAGGGAAAAAAACGACAAAAAGCTTGCTGCATAATGATGTTTTGCCACAAAGAACGTGACTTTAATAGTGCCTTTGATGAAATATAAATATTAAGTTTTCAATGGTAGTTCAAGTGTATGTGGTAATTGTTCAAAGTAATTATAGGTCAGAACTTAACGACGACGACAAGCCATGTTACCAGTCCGACGTCTACAACTACTGCAAGCATCCAGCCCCAAACGACACACGGCCCAGTATCGACAACTAGAAACCCTGCATGCTCCAGTTACAGTAAGATATCGAACACTTGATACAATTGATAGTAGTTTAGAAGTTTTGCTTTATTCAGTCGCATACTTGAAATGAGTGGTAACAGTTATTCATGATTTAACCGGAAGTTGATTATGGACATTTAAAACGACGCATTCTCATCGCAATATCAGGAGATCGTGTTAAGTATAAATTAGGTATATACTATTCGACGAGAATCTCATTCGTTTTCTAGCCCGCTACATCTTGAACATCGGCAATTACTCTTCAAACTCTGCCTATACGGGAAAGACTCGAGTAATACGTAAAAACCGCGGCCAATTCGAGACCCGACGAATCAATATTAAGAAATAGCTCGGCTTATACGGATTGATATTTTTAGGTCACTATTTTAACAGATGCTCAATAGCTTTAAATTTGTAGTTTAATGTTTTTCTTGTTTTTAACTACAAAATAAATTAAAGTTTCAACTTCTGTGGACAACGTCGTAGAAAACACACAATGACAGATTTGCTTCCTTTGAAACGTGTTCAATTTACAGCATGTTTCTTTTGTTGCTTGCAGACATGAGTTTGATGATATTATTCTTGAATATTGTGATTAAAACTGGAATGGAATGCCTAATAGAGTGAAAATATAATCGGCAACGTAGCTGATCGTTAACTTGCCGTGACCTTATTGACATTCACAAGAAAAGAATCAGCTTAAAACTAATGAAAGTGAAAGTAAGACTTGTACTAGAATAAGAAAGCGGTCAAATAACATTTCGTAGAGTATGATTCCCTTTCGAATTTATGGAGAAGTGGTTGTTGTCCAATTTCACAGAATATTATGCGCATATATACCAGCTTTCATGATTTGGGTTGCTGTAAGCTGTCGGAAAATATGTTATATATTTATATATTCAAATTTTATTTCCACTACTTAATTATAGTTGAATAATATTATAATGTGAAGTTATAACCTAAATAACCATAGGCTAATGCTGCTGTCTTGAGCACAATTACATTGGGAAATATGAATTTAACTAATTACTACCATTATAAAGGAAACCTCGATTTGGGAAAAACCTTTAGATACGCCATGTCTGTCTCTAAAATTCACATTTGCATTTGTTCATATGGATAGTGCATGGTGTGCATGAAAGCCTACCATTAATAGTCGGTTTGTCAAACGTCATTATATTAAGGTTTGAACTTTGCTATAAGTTAAGTGAACTACTACCAAAGTCTTCCCAAATGTTAGGATATTTTAGCTTTGAATCGAAGTTATACTAGTCTCATTTTTAAAATGACATATTATTGTCTTTGTGAATACAGGAAAGATATTCTTCTTGTTTTATCTTAAATATTTCAGCTTCAAATGACCAAAATGTATGTACCAAACGTTGTATTACCCATGCATTTTAATACTATGAGCACGATTAACTCTAACTTAGATATTACCTTATGCTTTATAGAAAAAGTATAGGGACGTGATTATCTTTTACCTGCATTGCTCCGAACGTGAACACGTAGGTATATTACAACGCTCTTTTCTTCAGATCCTGACAGCCATCCATGCAAAGATAACTCTGCCTGCTCTTTGCCCCACGTGGACAGAGTTATCTGTCCGGACCCGAACGAGGCGCACTACTGTCCGGTCACGTGCGGTTGCTGTTCGTCCGGAACTTCAACTCCGATGGTATTAGGCTAGACCAGAAATGGAGCCTTGTGACTGTTGATCTTCACTTGTGGGCGTCCGATTGTCATGGTATCAAGGTCTTAATAAAAGTGGAAAATTAATTGGTTTATCTATGTACGAGTATATCATACCGCTAGTTGTGAACTGCGTTAATTGGTTTGGAACAAAAAAAAAACATGGCGGGATAACCTGATAAATGTACTATAAAACCGTTGTATTAACACTAGTTGACAATCAGAACAGCTGTCCATATCATGTATACGTTATAATGTACGCCTTAAAGGGAATAATGAATCCATGAAGCGTCTACTGGTTACAAACGTTCAATTTTTCATGTATACGCGTATCCATAAGATAACAAGGTCGCACATATATGGACATATACATGTAGTGCCAGTTGCACATG
Organism: Dreissena rostriformis; assembly: GCA_007657795.1. Taxonomy (NCBI): domain Eukaryota; kingdom Metazoa; phylum Mollusca; class Bivalvia; order Myida; family Dreissenidae; genus Dreissena; species Dreissena rostriformis. Next base: position 165,063 of record VMBQ01000845.1, on the reverse strand, counting down.
TATTTAATATATTCAGGAAATATTGCTTCAATAAATATTTGAATTTATATTTTCGACATAATTTTTAATATATAACAAGAATATACAAGTACCGCAAATATATTACGCCAACATAGTAACACATTGAAAGGGTGTAAAAATACATTTGTGTTCAGTAATATATTCATTTTTTCTATATATATTTTACTGTGATTCGAGGTCGAATCATTCGACTGAGTAGCTTCCCTTTTCTAAGATAATGCAGTAAAGAATAAATCCCCTTCTTTGAAATTTGCTTTGGTAAACTTGTATATATTTTATGTAGCTTTAAAACATTATCCTAGCTCTCATAAACCCCATTGTCATAAATTATACGTTTTATTGTTTTCTGTATTTGCAGTTGGTTATATTAATTCACTGTTTGCATCACGGAAACTAATATATTATTAGTGATGGTATTTAAATAATTGCATTCATTAAGGATATNAACGGCACATGCCTCTGTAATCTAAACACAGATCATACGGCCATATGGTGACTCACAATACGAATTATAAATATAAAGTTCCGTTTCAAATAAAACTTCATTCACGGAACATTAGGAGCATTATTGTCATAAACAAATTGAATTTCTTACAGTTTTATGCAAGCTTGATGTTTAAACGTTAAATGTGTATCAAATCAAACTTACAGATAACGTGTATAAACTTGTATTATAAGTTTAAAAATCCGTACTTAAAACAATGTTTATAAAATAAAACAAGACTTTGGCATTATTTTTATGCATCACATTTTTTGTAATAGTTCTTGCTTTGCAAATGACACTTGGATAGTAAATTATAATGCAATTATTATGATGGAACATGGTACTTCGGAGAAAACACGGCAATAAATGTTAATCACGACTATCGCGAATAATTGTTTTCAAATACATATTATTTTGCCGCACCAAGAAATAAGTAACACATTATCTAGGAATACGAATCTTTTTTTTTGCACCACTTTGATATGTAAAGTTCAGATTGAAACTGTCCATCGACAACAGAAGCGACCATTTGGAGTCATTAGTGATTGAGTTACCATGTCTGAACATCCTCTGCTCCCGTTGAACGGCCTTGTCTGAGAGCAATTCCGACATGTGTGATGGTCGGCCCGTCAACAGCCATGATACGTTGAGAAGGAATACAACACTGAAACAAAACTGAAACGAAGAACGTTTATAATATAATTAAACCAGTTATGAAGCTCACATAACTAATGATGAAAATGGTTATTATGGTGATGATGATGACCATGGTGTTGGATTTGGTGTTGATGATGGCAAGGAGGCGGAAGGTAAGGAGTAAATAGGAGAAAAGGTCCAAAGTGAAACACCACTGCAAACGACCTTATTCTTACACCAAACATCGAACAAACTATGGTATTCACAACAAAAGGCGTTTGAGCACAAAAGTGCGTTCCTAGGTTAACGCACTTTATTGTTCGACATCATAGTGCGTACCGAACTTTGCTGTTAAGGCCCAAACGTTGTTTTGACACCAACGTATGATTGAACATGGCTGTGTTGATCGGCTCTATGTACGAAATATAACACTATAACAAGAAAACGTGTAACAATCGGATATTATTAGGATACCGTGAAGAAACTAAATAAATAATTAGCGCGTTCAATTTTCTTATTGGAATACATGTGCTTTTATTTGATCAATACCCTGCTTTTTATGGTTATTATATTGTTTTTCAAAAAGTTTTGGATGTTTCAACTTTAAGAGATGGCACAATTTAGATTTGCGCTTGTTCGTCCGTTCTTCCGTCCCTCCATACGATTTTTGTGTCATATTTAAGCTGGAAAGTATTACAGTTAGAGTGATGAAACTTACAAATAATATTAACATGAATGTAACCTTTTGCACCGGGGTATTGCGCTGTATTGTGTTTACATGAGCAGAGTTACGGCATACATTTGACTTATTTGATATTGAGACGAGGCAAAATTTGAGAGTGACAATAATGTATGACCACCTGACCATTTTTGACCAGTAGAACTACCCATCCGGAGTCATTGCGTTTTGGTAAATATTGTAAATAATATTTTTTGAACATTTTACCCCTATATGTTAACTGTTCAATCTCGAACTGTGGGCTTGTAAATACAATGTGTCAAATTTTCATATATTCGGTAATAAGAATTACAATTATTGATTGAGTCCATTAAAACAACTTCCGCATCATTATATGGTATTAAATATTTCAAGACTTATGCATTAAATTATACATTTCAATATGTCGGTTTTCGAGGTTTTTAAACTGTATTAAACATCGAATTTATTATAAGCCTAAAAACGTCAGTACCAATATGGCTATTATGCAGTTATAGTCCGGTTCTACAGTTCCGTCTTTAAAGTAAGTCTCCATCCAATGCATGCGCGACATGACGACGAAAGATAAGATGTCACATCAGGTTTACAATTATAATAGTAAGTTAACTATTGGAATATATCGGTTACTTAATCACATGCTTAAAATTGATGGTTGATATTTTATCGCGATTCAGCTTAACTATTCTCTTTTAGTTACTGAATATATTCATGTGCTTCTCACCCTGGATAAAATATATCGTTACAATATTTAGAGGAAATAATTGTGTATTTACGTATGGTTGTATGTGATGCTTTACAATTGTATCGCATATTTGTATGAACACACAAACTTCATTTGAAAGATGTTATTTATTTATTCTTTCGTTTCAAGTCTCTTACTGTCTGCCGCTGGTAAAAATTTTCTTATAAGTATTGTGAGCTAAAGTAAGTAACAAGGAGACAAAGTCACGTGTACTGTTGAAATAATACTTATCATTAATATCAACCTATATTCATGCCCCAATAGCGATTATTAAGAAGTATGTTGATTATTTTGCGACACACATGTTATTGTTGGTAACACGTGGTTGCTTTTCATGAATAAAAACGCGATTTGAACCACATATATACACGAACAACATGGAACTATCAATAGTTACATGATTTTTGCAAATAATCTTCTTGTGTATGCAAATAATTTATTTAAAAGCTGTGTTGTCTTAAAGATTCCTTCTCTGAAACGAATATTTTTAGATTCAAAGAGTTGCGAAAAACACAACCCTTGCCAGAATGGAGGGCCATGTAGGCGAAAAGGGTGTTGAGTGTCAATGTCCTCCAGGGTACAGAGGAGATCATTTTGGACGTAAGTCGCCTTCAGAGATTTCATTGGTGAACGTATATCTAATATTAACAGATGAACACCAACCATACATTTAGTTCAAACAAAACATTTGTATCGTAATGCAAGCATGCATGGCGAGAACAGCTTCTACAACTGCAACCATGCATTTTGTTGTTGTCCAGAAGGCTACAATTGATCGCGGTGTGAACGTCAGTTTCATTGGTGTACACTAACCAAAAACTGTTCGTGCTATTTCATATAATCACCTTATATGTGGCCCCCTGCGATTAAACAATGGGGGTCTAATCCACAGACACACACGAATAACATTGAACTATTTATATTTATCCGATGTTTGACATTATTCGTCCTAAAATGCAATATGTTTGTTGTATACAAGTGATTTATACAATTTACATCGCTTTGCTGTCTTAATAGTTGATAGTTCCTTCTTTGCAACGAATATTTTAAGATTCAAGTGGTTGCACAAACAACCCTTGCCAGCATGGAGGGACCTGTCACGTCGGCGAAGAGCATGCACAGTGTCATTGTTCTACAGGGTACCACGGAAATCATTGTGAACGTGAGTCGCAATAAGAGATCTTAATTTGTGTACGTACATCAAAAGTAGACAGTTGATTACCGATCATGCATTATTAAAACCATGTTTAAAGCACAAACTGTTTGTATTCTTATTATAAATACATGAGACAATCATATTTAGTTCCTCCATGGCGGAACAGCTTCTACAACTACAGACATGCGTGGTGCTGTAGTCCAGAAGGTATGTATGGACTTAGGCGTGAACGTCAGTTTTATTAGTATACAATCGCCCAAACTTCGTATAGAAGTCATACATTCAAGTGTTTGTTCATGCTTTTTCATATTATCTCTTTAGATGTAACCCCCTGCAGTAAACTCTGTCAACATGGTGGAACCTGTTACAAGGACATCAACCACATAGAAAGGTGTCATTGTACAGCGGGATATGTTGGAGATCACTGTGCAGGTGTGCTTGAAGTTTAGAGTAGCCGATATTCAGTACGGAAAACAGAAGAAAATTTGAGAACAGAAATCAGAATTTATCAGAGTTGGAGATGAAAATATAGAAAATATCGAGAGAGACACGAACAATTTTGAAATAACTAGTTATAATAACGTGTGAACATGAGTGTAAAACTAGCAAAAACATACATGGAAAATATGTTTTGTTATTATTTACACTGATTTTGATCAGTGTTTTCCTGCCCACAAATATATTGTGTCTTCGTATGTAGCATGAATGAACATACAACGTATGTAGATATAAATAGTTCAATACAAGCGATAACGTTTTATCGATAATATTATAATTTATGTATAGCTCACGACGCCTGCGAGCACAATATTCAATGCCATAATGGCGGATTTGGTTACTGGGACGGCAACCATGTAGCAATGTGCCAGTGCCTAGCAGGGTACAGCGGTCATCTATGTAAAGTTATGTTACACGTACAGCTTTTGGCGAAGGATAATCACAGACATGTATTGAGTTTATATTGCGATTCCTAAAAAATTTAGTTTATTTAAAAAATACTTAAAATCGATATGTTAAATCGCAAAAAAAATCAGTAGATAAGAACAATATATACAACTCTACGAATAGTTGTCCACCCCTGCGAAAACATCATTCAGTGCCAGAATGGCGGTTCCTGCTACTACACAAACAACCATACAGCCGCGTGTCGATGTCCTGAAGGCTACACGGGAGATCATTGTGAACGTGAGTTTGAAGTATAGTTTTTCACTGACAGAAACAAAACATAACAAAACAAAACGTAGTTTTATTTAGTAATGAATAATATGTAGAAAAGCAATTTCCGTCGTTCAACAGATTTGGTTTACGAGTGGCCGTTATTTTAATTGACACTTGAAAATAAATATTGAATATCAACAAGCCTTTGGACGTAAATATTCACAAAAACTGCATAAAGTAATATAAAAAAAATCTTATTTAAGGTATAACAACACACATATGTTGAAACATTGTCCAATCATTTTTTATGACAAATAGTGTTGCAATCATATATGGTTAATAAACACACCTGTAAACTTTCGAGTATTATTGTTGCAAAACATAATGATCACATATTTGTTGTAATCGTGACTACACCACGTTTGAAATATTATATATAATCATTTGTTAAATACAATGCGAACACTTAAAGCCATAAATATCTTCTTCATATTAATGATGAAAATAATTAATCGAGGCATACGATAATCTACACATGTGTAGATGAGCGTATTGGGCTATAACCCACGAAAGCGTATTGACAACTTTCAAACAAAAGATTTGGATTGGTAATACCATATCATGGTTATGTGTATGGAAGTACTTTAACTATTGTTTCGTAAGAAAAAGTTGCATTTTGACTTTTGCAGAATTGCCCGCAATCGCTCTCTTGAGTATAATGATCTAGGCTTTTTAAGTGCAAACGAACTTAGAGTTATTGTGCTTATCAAATCTATACCAATGGGTTCGTTCATGTATAGACAAACCTGACCTTTATTTGAATAAAATAAATGATCACTTTTAACAAAATTACAATACACCTATCAAATGAACGTGACAAACGAGGCGAGATAAGGTTTTATCACAGGTCATCGCTTAAAAATTCTTTGTATTTGAGAACCGATACGATACTTATAACACAAAGCAACACAAGTGCCTTTTCGTGTTAACGAAGCATACGTATAAAATAATCTTACTGTTAAAATCAGTTTAAACATCTCCGTAGCGTGGTAGGTTTTGACCCTACGGGCATAATTTTAATCATTTTGTAAAGACCTCGAACTATGATACATACCAAATGGAAAGCCCGAAGCCTTTAGGTTTATGAGTAGGTTTTTAACAAAATACTTTACACAAGTCTTTATTGAATAAAGCATGCAAACCCCGGCGAGTAAGACGTTTCCATGTCATTGCCAAACGTTAAGAACTAATTAGGATCAGTATATGGTATTTACGAATTATAAAACTTCTGGGCATTCGATTTCAGAGTAACACATTAAATTTTAGATAACGTACTTTAACCACTTGACGACGATTCCTGGTTCGTTTGGCTACAGGGGCTGATTGTACAATTTGTACCCGGGACCACTGTAAATTGTTACATACTAAACTAAATATGGCCTGCGGGCTCTTATTTGGTAACATTAAAGTTACTTTGCTAATAAAGTTTACTCTAAACTTGTTACGTCAGGGTCGAGGCCAGTTTTGTCCACATAATTTGAGTAACACGTGCAGAGACTAGTGTGCACTATTATTAACGATAAATTCAACCTAATCCTCCCAGGGGGGATGTTCTAGTCAATTTGGTATTTTAGTCGATAATAGTAGCGTCATCCATAGGACGTTGTCAGTTTTGACCCAGTGGATAATGTAATGAATTCAACCCATCATAAACAATGTCAAGAACCTTACACATTATATTACTGTCTTGTAGGACATTCATATATGTACTCATTAGGAGCTCTTGTTAATAACCATACTCCTCTGTTGCACACAAAAAAATAATAGAGACATCTTAACCAGCAAAATGCTGTTTTAAGATTTCGTGAGCAGATTACTAAAAATTAAAAATAATCATTTATGAATGGAAAATTCGACTTATGTTATATCCATCAACACAATTTGATACATTTGTGTTTTTGCACGTGTTCTGAATTAAAACATATTAATTTGTATTATTGGCTATTACAATTCAAATTAAAAGAGAAATTTAAAATACTTTACCGCAGAATATTGACAAAGTCAGACAGTTTCGGTTTCACATTTCACAATAAACTGAATTTCACATGTTTAAGACATAGGCAAAGATAATCTGATTTTCGGCGAAGGGCTGTTAGAACTTTATTAAATAAGTGACAATGATGGAAAGTTCATAATCAACTAATTGGAACAAGCATTGTATTACAAGGAACCTACACACATCATTACAGAAGAACTCGTCGTAACGTTGGAAATCAAAACAGCTTTTATTCAAAATGTAACAGATAAGCAACAAGTTGACAAATGAAAACACTTGTTCACACTTTCTCTTATTTAAAAAATGTCATACGATTTATGTTTCTACATCATTATTATAATATTTGAACAGTCTAAAATAATTAAGACATCTATGAAACAAATTACACAAAAATAGGTTTCCTGTCGCGGGATTAAAACCTGGGATATCTTATCTTATAAGTGCGCAACCTCTAAACAACGAAGGATAACAATACTTTTTGTCGATTTTTCAAGTTTGACCGAATTGTTGTAAATTTACTCACATAAGTAAAATTTAAGTCATACTTTTTTCTCTAGTTTGCATGTTATATCGATGCTTTTGAATGTTAAGCTTATTGGTTCGGGTGGATAAAAAGATATACATCTTTGCAGATGTAAAAGCATAAATTTCGAACGCGAACGAACAAATAAGAACGGTTCCGACTTCTTCAGAATTACCCGGCATTTAACGAGCTTATGATGGGTCGAATATCGTTAACAAGCTATTGATTAGGGGACATATCATATATAAAACCCTTGGCTTTGCTGTTTCCGACAAATATATTTTTAGTGTTAACTTATTTAATTATTTCTGACCGATGTGGACATATACTTTCTGAGGAAACGAACCAGTTGGACAACTTTAAAAAAAGGCTTCTCAAGAATAATATATTTGAAGTGTGTAGTACAAAGTTTGTAGGACAATTCTATCATGTGAAAAATGATATATTTCTCAATTTGTTTGGTGTTTTACATTTGGCTGTTCACGGGGCTCTTCTGATGACATTATTATTTTGACGCATCTTCACACCTCTCTGGTCAATTAAGCATATCAGACAAACATGTGTAATTTCGTTTATAAATGTTAACATTACTATGCCCCATATCCGTCGGCAGGCTGTATATTTCGAATATAAACATTTTAATAAGGATAGAAATGTGTCAGAATGTCAGAATATGATTGCCCGAAAATAATAGCTCGTTATTGTATTTATTATTTGTGTTTTTTTAACGAATACTTTTTATACGCCCGTATAAAATACGGGACGTATTATGTGAAACCCCTTGGCGGGCGGCGGGCGGCGGGCGGAAGGCATCACTTTGTCCGGACTCTAATTCAAATTGTATTCATCCGATCTTCACCAAACTTGGTCAGCAGTTGCATCTAGTTGATATCTAGGCCAAGTTCGAATATGGGTCATGCCGGGTCAAAAACTAGGTCATAGGGTCAATAAGTGCATTTTCAAAGGGGCCACTTTGTCCGGACTCTATTTCAAATTGTATTCATCCGATCTTCACCAAACTTGGTCAGCAGTTGCATCTAGTTGATATATAGGCCAAGTTCGAATATGGGTCATGCCGGGTCAAAAACTAGGTCATAGGGTCAATAAGTGCATTTTCAAAGGGGCCACTTTGTCCGGACTCTATTTCAAATTGTATTCATCCGATCTTCACCAAACTTGGTCAGCAGTTGCATCTAGTTGATATATAGGCCAAGTTCGAATATGGGTCATGCCGGGTCAAAAACTAGGTCATAGGGTCAATTAGTGCATTTTCAACGGCGCCACTGTGTCCGGACT
>VMBQ01000845.1:47442-146231 GCA_007657795.1 Dreissena rostriformis | reverse complement strand
ATAATAATCCCAGAACAAACGCAAAATGATCAAAAATACCTATCAGAGAATGAATGCGCTAAAGCATTGCTAGACATGAACAACAATAAAAGTCCAGGATCAGATGGTATATCTGCAGAATTTTAAAAACTATTTTGGACAGATATTAAGCAATATGTTGTCAATTCTCTTACCTATTCTTTAGACACCAAAAACCTTACAGAATTGCAAAAACAAAGAATAATCACTTTACTACCTAAGACCGGGAAAGACACCATTTTGATCGATAACTGGAGGCCTATTTCGCTTCTTAACGTTGATTACAAAATAGCTTCAAAATCCATTTCCAATCGCATCAAACCTCATTTAATTAATATAAGCAGTATAAATCAAACAGGATTTATCAAAGGAAGATGTATTGGGGGAAAAGTAAGACTTTTTCAAAAAAATTATTGATCTAATGGATGAAACTAACGAAAATGGGCTCATATTTTTTTTCAGATTTTAATAAAGCCTTCGACAGTCTTGATCATGGATTTATGTTTAAATGCCTCCGCCATTTCGAATTCAGTGAACACACCTTACAGTGGGTTATGTTATTTTATAAAGATGCAACATCACGCGTTACAAATAATGGGCATTTTTCAGATGTTTCCAGTATACAAAGCAGACAATGATGCCCTAAATCGCCTTACCTCTTTATTATTTGCATTGAATCGATGTCGAAAGACATTGAACTTAACACACAAGTCAACAGAATTACAATTAATAACGAAGAACTAAAACAGTCGCTTTTTGCTGATAACGCCTCTTTCATACTAGACGGTTCTCGAACATCATTCGAAAATTAATACAAATCACAGAAGAATTTGCAGAAATATCCGGACTAACATTGAACAGGCATAAATGTAAAATCCTTAAGCTAGGAGCACTTAAAAACAGCCAAATTGAATTTTGCAAACACAAAAATTTCATCTGGAGCTCCAACCATGCCTTAACTTTAGGACTAGAATTTAGCAACGAACCAGTAGATATAATGTCATTAAATATTCCGGGAAAAATTCATGCTTTTGAAACTCGTTTAAAAAAATGGAAGCGGTGGAAGCTATCGTTTACTGGAAAAATTACAGTTTTAAAAACGTGTGCAATACCCAAGCTTATATATCTATTAACAGTTTTACCAAATCCATCCCAAGACATAATCTCAAATATAAAATCGCTATGTTACAAATTTCTGTTGGACGAAAAACCAGATAAAGTTGCCAGAAAGCGAATCACACAAGATTATGCCGAAGGTGGTTTAACAATGTTAGATATTGACATATTCTTAAAACCCCTCAAAGTCAGTTGATAAAAAAATTAACATTTCAACCAGATTCAAAACTGATTACAATATACACCAATATGCTAAGCAATTATGGCGGAATGTTGATTTTAAAATCAAATTATCATGCAAAAGAAGAAAAAAGACCTTAACATAAAATCCGAGCTCTTAAAAAACATTCAGTGTGGATGGCTCAGTATTTCTTAGGATAAAAATGAAATACCTATACAGAAACAATTTATCTGCAATAACACATGTNAAACATAAAAAAAAAAAAAAAAAAAAAAACAAAAAAAATCCAACCATTCACATGTTATTAACTTCATAATAATATTGGATTAATATTTTATCTTCAAATGCAGACAGGAGAAAACAACACCACTAATGGAAGCTTTTGTATATTTTTTTAATAAAAGAATTAAACCCGAGCAATTAATCGCAACAACACAACATAAACTACATAATTATATTTAATACTCGCTGGGCGCATTTTATGATCAATTAATGCACAGACCCTAAAAACATCTTTATATATACTCTTTAACATAAGTTCGCCTACCTTAAAGCAACATACACCCCTTTTTTCCCTTTTTATGCCCCCGAAGGTGGACATATATAGATCGCACTGTCCGTCTGTCCGTCCGTCTGTCCGTCCGTCTGTCTGTCCTTCTGAAATTCCGTCACACTTTGCGTTTATGTTTCGAAAAATGTTTATAACTTCTATGTCGCTTCAGATGTAACCTTCATATTTGGTATGCATGTGTATCTCATGGAGCTGCATATTGTGAGTGGTGAAAGGTCAAGGTCAAGGTCATCCTTCAAGGTCAAAGGTAAAAAAATATCAAAGCGGCGCAGTAGTAGGGGGCATTGTGTTTCTGACAAACACATCTCTTGTTTCTATATATTTTTATTATAATCTTTATTGACCTGTGTGATGCTACTCCATACTTGATAACCATAAAAGCCCCATTAATTAATACTCAAAAATCAGCCAATAGCCAAAATTGCAACACTAGATGTGGTCTGATAATAAAGATTTGACACGATATAAAATGCTCTTTTTTGTTTGTTTGTGGTACAATATATTCAACACATATTCAAGTCCCATTTTAGTGTTCGCGTGTAGTATGAATAGATATCGTTGCGGGAAATTAAAATGGAATTTATTGTGCCACACAAAAATAAAAAGGAGAATTTTATATCGTGTTAAATCTATGTTACCAGCGCACATCTAACGTTGAAATTTTAGCTATTGCTATTAGGAACACTGATTATTTATATGTTAACATTATTTTACGAAATATATTACGAAATTTTCGAAGATTTTTTAGCGTTATAGAGGCTTCAATATGTTTGAAACTGACACTGATTCAAACATATTTATTTCACACCAACCAGTGTCTTCATAGAAGCTATGTATCCTAATAAATATAAAAAACATTGTGAAAAATTTTAATCAATTTATGTATTTCTAATAATATGTAATATGCGAAATACACATGATTTATCCATACCAAACCATAGTCTTCAAAAAATGCTATGTACCATAATAGAGAAGAACATTGTGAAACAAATTTACTAATAGTGTTTATATTTGACATATTATGTTATATGCAAAGTGTATTATGTTTACGATGAAAATAAAAAAAAATGGAATTACAAAACCTACTTTTTTATATGTGTGGCAACAATTTAATCTGCTAATTTACATGAATGATGTTGAATGCATAATACGTTATATAAGTTAAAACTAGTACGTTCCAAAATGATTTTTTCAAAGAGCCTACACATTTCATGTGCGACATGTATTTGTAATTGAAAGTAAAATGTTATTGGCGTTAATTGATTGAGCATATATTCATGAAAGACTTTAACACTAATCAGTTTAAATGCATAGTCAATTTTTTCAACAAATTGAACGCACGTGCAACATCAGTACGGGATCTTATGTCCGAATACATATTTCATGTATGTTTGTTAAAACATGACAAAAAAGGAATCTTTATAATGCATACTTTGCAGACTACGATTAAAAACAGTTACATCTGGTTTATGCGAAATAACATGCAATTCAATCATTTAAAACCATACATTTCACTATCATTCATAATATATTGACATTGTTTGGATTGTTATATGCATTAAAAAAGGTTATCAGGTTGGATTCGCCATTTCAATATTTTTCGTACTGTTGAATATTTCTCTTTCTTAAATGAACTATACGTACTGAACTCGTTAACTCTGAGACCTCAAACGCATGACAAAATTACCTTATCTGCTTCAGGATCGGGAAAGATATGAGCTTAAGAATGTCTTTGTGTGTATGTCAGAGTTTATTCACAGGTTATCGCCGAGTCTTCACGACTACCTTATGTGCTGACCTGAGAGCTTAGGACTCGACGGGGCTATCATTATATGAAATAATGGAGGCTGCGAAGATGGTGAAGTTATATTTCAGCTGCCTTTTGATGAGTCTCTGTGAGTTTAAATTCGATTTTACATAGATATTGTATTCATGATATGAAAGGCTATTTTTTTTTAATATAGTTGCAATATTCGCATTTTTGTTCCGTATGATATTTTATTTATAACTATTTCATATAAATGTCATCAATTAATAAATTTACAAATAACATATATGATAATATATAATTTATAGTTTAATAGATATGTAAATGGCAAATTATATTTGTATATATCTTGAAGCCAACTAGTGCATTTGCTTCTTTAATTATAGCTTAAAGCTTGTAAAATGACTAAGTTTATGCATTTAAAGCTTCTGTAATCATTTGCCTCTTCCAGACATTCGTATCAGAAAATAACTCTACTGTTGATTTTTTGTAGTGCCCAGGGTCGAGATGGACGGGGGTGGTATGTGTCTTACGCCAATCGAATATATTGATTGATTGTATCTACTGATTTGAAAATAGAACATACTTTAAAAGATAAGGTTAAAGCTTAAATGTTTCATAATTGTGTGAATCCCACGATGCCTTTTATAGTTATTTTTATACAGCCGTACAATAAAGTTCTGATATTGACAGACAGATTTATTGTCACGTTATTTGTTTTTAATTCAAAACAATGCCCAATAAAAAATTACCTATTAAAGCTAGATTGGTCATGGTCGACCTTTCATATAAGTGTAGTAAACTTAAGAGTACATTGGGTACTTTAAAGTATTACCTGATTCGACGACGACCAATTGATCCCTTTTAAACATGTTCAAATAATTATATATATCACTAGCCGGTGTCATTATTGAATACAACTATGATTACTGTGTTTGAACGAAAATTAAACGAACACTTACTGCATTTTTATTATGCAAAACTGTTAACACAGTATCCCCATGGTGTTCGTAAACGTACGTATCAAACAACCTTGTGTTGTTTTTTTTTATACAGGGCATCGGATGTAGTCTTAATATGTTATTTTCTCGTTTGACAACAAAAAAGTTAGGTTAATAGACATGTTTCATGTTCAGGGTTGGGACAATGGGAACATAATGGCGATTACTGCGAGCATTGCCATCATCGTGGAAGATGCGAAGTTATACAAAATGGTGTAAGGTGTCATTGTGAATTTGGCTACACTGGAGATCGCTGTGAAGGTATGGTAGTAGACCAGCGTTCCATTTGTGTATGAATATAAATATAAGATAATATGTTTAGTACATAAATACATTAAAGTTAATACAGTTTAAACGTGTAAGCAAACATAATGTTTTTTTCACAAGTGTTCGGAAACGACGATGAACATTATAAAAAACAACATTTTGTTGGAGTTGCGACAAAAAAGGAACTATACAGTTAAGTTTGCTTACAAAATGTCAACTTCCTGTTATATTGTGCCGAACATTTCCCAATACGTTACACATCTCAGTATTAGAAGAATTGTTACAGGAACTTGCAAAGCAAAAACCTTAATAATCTCCTTTGTGTCTTCTAAATAATATTGTTTATACTGCAGAAGCCAACCTCTCTGTGTGTAAACGTCTTACTCTATTTAAATGGCTTTTGAAATTTGAAGTTTATGCTATGGACATAAAACAAGATAGTGCGTAGAATGTAAAAGTAATCCATGTAAGCATAGATTGGGAAGTTTCAAATCGAATAATGTCAAATAATAAGGAACTAAAAATAAAGTCTCTTTAGATGTAACCCACGGGACTGGCAACACAGTTTCCAATTGCGAAACCCGTATTTATTGTCAAAATGGCGGAACCTGCTACTTCGACCAGAACCATGAATCAAAAGTAGCATGTCGGTGTCCAACAGGGTACACTGGAGCTGTATGTGAATGTAAGAGTTAGTTTATTTCTGACATGAACATACAACCTAACAAAATAGATAAATTCAAGTTTAACCTTGTTACAAATATGCATGTTACTAGTAGCAACAATAGGTTGTAAAACATTTTTTAACTGAGACATATAATTCGTCTTTGAGAGCTCCATCAGCTGCCACAATAGCGGAAACCGCTTTTTCGACCAGATCCAAGTACCCAAGTGTCTGTGTACAGCGTGTTACTCGAGATTCCAATGTGAATGTGAAAGTTATTTATGAGAAAGAAAGATATAAAACACATTTCATGTAATCATAACTAAGGTGTCAGTGTGCAACAGGCTATACTGGACCGCTATGTGCAGGTCTGAATAAAGTCTATATTTGTTGTTGAACATTGGTAAAACTGGCTATATATTAGTAAATTGTATGTGTCATCTTTACAATATTATAAACATGTTTCAAAACATCGTTTGATAACTTTTTGGTTTGTTTTATTATAAAAAACCAACCACTTGCCGCTGTTAAAAACAAACAAATACTCCTATGTCTTAAATAGTATTCTGATGCACTATCTTCAGGGTGACTTTGCTACAGAGAAAAACATGAGAGCATTGTTATATACCACTAACCAACTTCTCTTCTCTGTCTTGTTTGTCATTAATTTTGTATAGCTGTAGTTTCGAAACAAGTTAATACCGGTATTACAGGTTCTTGATGACGACATGATATGTCTTTATTTTGAAATTTAACATATTGGGTGTTATAGTTTATATGTGTGTATCTCTGATTGTTGTATTGGTCGCAATTGTTGATTTAAAAATATGATTGCATAACAAGTCTATGGTTCATAGTTATCAATCAGATAAATACTATTTTATCTCATTGGTATTGACATCGCATTTCTAACCCGAAAAAGCTATTACAAAAATTGTGTTGACAACTCGGCCTGCAATTACTACGTCCGCGAACGTTCCTACATCAAGTCCACCCCCAGTAAGCAGTGACAGGTCGTCCACCACCTTCTCATCCACTATCACCTCCATTAGTACCACCTCCACCACCGCCACCGCTATCACCACCACAACCGTTGAAACATATTTACAATGCACCATGATAACGAAATAAATCTATCTATCTATCTATCTAGCCGCCGCTATCACCATCACAACCGCCGCCGCTACCACCAACGCCGCCGCTATCACCACCGCCGCCGCTACCACCACCGCCGCCGCTACCACCACCGCCGCCGCTACAGCCGGCGCAACCACCACCGCCGCC
Source organism: Dreissena rostriformis (assembly GCA_007657795.1). NCBI lineage: Eukaryota > Metazoa > Mollusca > Bivalvia > Myida > Dreissenidae > Dreissena > Dreissena rostriformis. The sequence continues at coordinate 139,361 of VMBQ01000845.1, read as the reverse complement.
GCTACCACCACCGCTGCCGCTACCAACACCGCCGCCGCTACCACCACCTTCTCCGCAACTATCACCTCCACTAGTACAACCTCCACCACCGCCGCCGCTACCACCCAGTCAACTACACCAACCACTACGATAACGACAACATCAAATCCGGCCTGCGTCAAATACGGTATTGTAACTTTTTGTCGAGTTGCATACTTGACGTATTCATAAAAAAAATGTTCATCGACGTTGCATGACGTATGCTATGTATGAGAACTTACATTAATAAATATGTGTTGTAAATTGTTGAGTTCTTGGGGAAAAATGCGGGTTCTTCGCTTTAAAATGTATTCGTTGTTTTAAATCTACCATTCAGATTTTTAACAATTACTAGTTATGTATTCCAATCTATTGCAGATCGGTTGCTACACTCTTGCAAAGACAACTCTGCCTGCGCACTATCCCATGTTCAGGGAGTTATCTGCCCGGACCCGAATGAGGCACACTACTGTCCAATCACGTGCGGCTGCTGTAACAACGCCACGGCAACCCCCATAGTGATATAGAATACGTGGCATGATACGTTATAAATGCCATCATATGTCATTCCTTTGGGCAATGAATTGATGTTTTGCGCGTTTTCTCTAAATTCAATAAAGGAAAGTAATCCCAAGCTAGTTTTGTTTTACGGATAGTTTGGAACAGACATGTTTAAAGGCTATGAAGAAAACAACTTCTACCACTTTTACTACTACAACTACTACTAGTTCTACTGGCTCTGTAATTATATCAATAATAATGAATATTTCTTAAAACAATAATCGATTAACATTGCCACCTGTGAACATACTATTACGAAAGGATGCCAATTCAACAAACCCCTTGTGTCCTAATAACGTACCGTTATGCAATTTATAACATTACCAAACTATATTGATGTGAATGAATGTATGTTATGAATATATAATTTATGTTTCTAGCTTTATTTCAACATCTTATGTTCACATAAATATTGTTTTCTTCCAAAAGAATAATTGGTTTACATTAAACAATTGTTCTTAGTTTCCAGTATCTGTAAATTAACGCAATTCTATTGACATTTCGTTTTCGAAACATATTATTGCAAGAAATCTACTTCAAAAGTGGCTCACTGACAAAGTTTTTAAGCAACGGCAGAATCATAGGCAATGAATTGTATTCCAAGTTATCTTGCTTTCGACGAATGTTGACGAACCTATGGATGCTTCGCTATTAAGCAAAACACTCTAACCGTGCCATCCGTTAAAAAACCTAATAGAGAGTCACATTGTAATGGCAATATTCGATTGTTCAAAAGCCTGTGTTTTACTTATAAACTTTATAGTATTATTCGTGAATGGAGCCTCATGTAAAATACAAATTCTTAAAAAAAAGAAAAGATAAAGAAAAGATTCAGATTTGAAGCTTGAACTGAAATTCATGCACAGTATTTGCTCAAACATGTGCAAACATGGCTTATAAACATTATATATGTGTGTATATTGAAATGAGCATCGATAGAGTGAAATAAGAAACAAATTGTAACAAAGGGTACTTTACTTGTTTTTGCTTCGTTGAGCTATTGTGTGTTGTTATCTGATTTTCTGTCTGCAAATCTGACGCGAAATCATAACGCAGGGCAATTTTGATTCTAAGCGAACCTCAGGTTTGGACAAAGCCGGCTGCATAAAATAATCACTTTATTACAGCTGTATTTACTTTAAAAAAAAACGCGATGAGGGGTAAACACCTTATCTATTTTAAAACGTTCATCCAAAATCAGTGGTTCAAAGGACGAAGGCGCACGACCACCTTTTTGATTAACATTTACAAGTTTACCACGTTCAGCTCTTAATTTCCCCCGTTATCATGATAATACATGTCATACAAGCATCGATTTATATCCCCCAGGAAAGGGACATTTGGCTGACCCAGAAGAATTCGACTTATTCTATGTTTGGTGATTTAATCAAAGACTAAGCAAAGTAAGCTTGCCAGACGAAAAAACTCGTCGTCTATTTTATTTAATGAATATTCCAAATGTCTTAAATCTGACTAGATTCTTTTTTACCTGAACCTTGATCTTATTTATTTAGCGGGTTCATTTCTAGAACAAGGTTCCATACATGGCGACCGTAAGACGTATACTTGTGCGCTCACTATAGAGAAAACGTGACTTTTTGTCAAAGGCCACTACCTGATTACTGAATTTAAAGTGACGCACGAGTGTCACATTCATTTTAAAAACAATTAAATACAATCACAATTAAATAAATAATTATACAAGAAAAGCGTTTTCAAAGATAATGTTTACATATAATAAAAACGTACGACTTGTTTTTAATCTCACATCATGTTTAAATAGAAATAATGTTAAATTGTTCGATGTTGAATTTTGGTTAGCCATCCCGTGTGATGACGCGCTTAACCTTTATTTTATCTAAATTGACCAAGATTCGCCAATGTTAGTGTTTGTTTTATCTTTTTGTATGATTCCAATCGTTTACGCTACATGTAAAGAATGCGGACTTGAAATCCGTTTTTTGATTTCTGCCAAAATCCTCTTCTGTTTTATGTGATGTCTATTAAATTCTATATTCTATATTCTATATATATTATTTAAAAAAATCACGTTTGTTTTAAGTAAAATATTTCATAAAATAAAGTTAACCCATAAAAAAATAAGTGTTCCTTATAGATATAGCCAACATTTTAACGCTAGATGTGGTGTGGTAACATAGATTTAACAAGATACATAATGCTCCTCTTTGGGTTTTTTTGTGAGACAATATAGTTAATTAAAGGGAGACTGTACGATTTTGTCAAATATTTATGAATTTATATAAAATGTGTAAAAAACTTGTTAAACATATATTTCAATATAAATTAAAATAAAAGTTAAGAAGAACATGTGTCGAAAAATGCGAAATAAGCCAGATATTTAATTCTGAAATCGAAAAAGGCTTCCAGCCGAATTCGCCAGCATATATATCATGCATGTACAATGTGAATCTAAATTTAGTTTTAGTGCAGATTCGTTCATACGACACAAAGACACAATTTTGTTTCCTGGCAAATACGAGTAAACGTGTCGGCATCGGCTTTAACCAGCGCTAACTTGTCTTTCTTCATTTTATGAAATTCGTCTTCAATGTATAATTTTTCATGTCTATGTTGTGTTATTGTAACATATTTTCATCAATATATTACAATTTAACACATATGAAAATCGTACAGTCCCCCTTCAACATGTGTTCCTGTACCACATTTAGTGTTCGCGTGTCGTATGAATAGATATCGTTGCGAGAAATTAAAATTGAATATATTGTGCCACAAAAAATAAAAACGAGTATTTTGTATATGGTTAAATCTAAGCTACCAGACCAAATCTGGCGTTGAAACTTTTCTATAAGGAACGCTGATTTTTTATGTGTTAACTTTATTTTTCGAAATATTTTACTTTTGTGTTTAGATAAACTTCTACTTAACCTCAATTTCAACCATTACAGCAAAGTATGCACTGAATTAAATTCACATGGAGCGAAGTCAAACATTCAGTTTTTTGAAGATCAGTTAAAAACATAGATGTGTGACTCAATATTCTAAACCGGAAAAATATAACAGACACAAGGTCATAATTATTCCAAATCTCGTTGCACCAAAATTCCATTATTTTCAATTATTTAAACTGCCAAACAAACAAAAAACAGACAAAAGGCCATAAGTCTGCCAGAATTTGCCGCGCAAATTCAGTTCTCTATCAACTTCACATTGACGCCATTCAGCTAAAGTTTGAAACGGATCCGCACAGTATTTGTTGCATGATGCTTGTGCGTAAAGTGTCATCCCAGATTAGCCTGTGCAGACCGCACAGGCTAATATGGGACGACACTTTCCGCCTTAACTGGATTTTTTTCTAAGAAGAGACATCATTTAAACAAAAAATTCCATAAAAGCGGAAATTGTCGTCCCTGATTAGCCTGTGCGGACTCACGTTATACCTACAAAACACATAAACTCTAGATATATTGTATTCTGGTTGCATTAACATTTCAACGCGACAACGTCTTTCTCTCGTATCTGGCAAAACTGACATCTCAATGTTATGACACACTTATATTTTCTAAAAGTTGATACAACAGTAAAGCATTATTCGGGATATTTTAAGATAAAATATTAAAAGTGAAGATAGTAAGAAGAAGACCATTTTGTTTTGGGGAAAAAAGCAAGTTGAGTTGAGTAAGCACCTCGTGAAAAACATATATTTAAAAGTTAAACCTTGCATTTAATCATTTTAAATCCAATTCAGTAGCAAACAGAATGTATAGAATATAGGGTACTGCCGGGAAGGCGAAAGTGTATCCGGTTCAACACAAAACTTAAATTGGGCTCGATAAAGCTCTTCTTTTTTCATCGGCCGTTCTTCATCAAATAATCTTTAGCAATCCATGTAACTAGGGTCCCAACAACGGGAGTGGGCATACTCTAGGGAACTGAAGCTATATTCTTAACTTCTTTTATCTATAGTCGTATTGAGCCAAGGTCAATTACAAACACCGAATTGGTCACTCACAAGTATTTTTCTTGTGGGTACTGTGCCATGTAATCCATACATTTGAAACTCGTCATTTTGGTTCGAACCTAATTTTAAAACCAAAATGTATCAAGTACATGCACTGGGTTGATAACGAATTGTATTTCCAAAGTATGTACACGATTGTTCACTTGACGGTACTAGAAAATCAAATATGAATTTTCAATATAATTTACTAGCTCAAATTAATTGCCATCTGTCTACACTTAAGTTTTTAAGTTTGCAGTGTTTACTGGGTCACTGTCAGAAGTGTTCAGCATTCAATCAATTATATTTTAATTGTAGCACAGGCTCATCAGGGACGACAATTTCCGCTTTTATGGAATTTTTCGTTTAAATGATGCCTCTTCTTAGCGAAAATACAGTTAAGGCGGAAAGTGTCGTCCCGGATTAGCCTTAGCGGACTGCACAGGCTAATCTGGAATGACACTTTACGCACATGCATTTTTTCCAGTTTTCTCAGAACGCGACACCTTTATGGTAGGATGCACGACTTGTGAACCTCCCAAACATACTCTTGGAACAATCGACTAGAACAATATTGCTTTTATGTTATACATGTTTGTTTTTATTTTCTGAAAATTGCCTCACATTTGTTACGGTACCTTTTTTTAATAATATGATAAGAGTTTTAATATGCACTTTTGCCGTGTAACTACGACATGCTCGTAAATGCCGAAAAGGGTCCGGGTTATTAGTAATACGGGATCGGAAATATAACCAGCCAGTAGCTTTATGTTTCTCTGTCGACATTTTGCAGTGATTCAATCATAAAGCATGTATTTTTGCTAAGATGTTTAAGATATTTATAATAAGGAAGAAGAATTTAGATGTTCTTACTATCAAACGTGTTGCAAAGGTGATATGTGTCGTGTTCAGAGATATCTGGGCATAATGCTTGTGCGTACATTGTCATCCCAGATAAGCCTGTGCAGTCCGCACAGGCTAATCAGGGACGACACTTTCCGCATATACTCGATTTTCGCTAAGAAGAGACATCATTTAAACGAAAAATTGCATAAAAGCGGAAATTTCGGTCCCTGATTAGCCTGTGCGGACTGCACAGGCTAATCTGGGATGACATTTTACGCACAAGCATTATGCCCAGTTTTCTCAAAACACGACACATATTGTCATCTCTGGCAGTATTCAGGTGAGAGTTGTGTGCTGTCGCGGCCCACTTCGTTTATCTTGAACATTTTACACAAAAGTTTGCTTGAAGTCATGAAAATATCTCAATAGTGGTTACAGTCTGATAGAACACGTGTTGTTCGAAACAGAAAGCGTATTATTGGAATTTGAGCATAGTAACGTTGTGTTCCCATGCCGATAGTATTGGCTTTAAATTGCTCCTTACAAGGGATGATGAACTGTTTCATTTGTATGCTACATATGTGTGCCATTAACGCAATTACATTACAAATATGTCATACGACAGTACAAATATTCTCAAGAAAATACTTTGGTCAAGCATGTAATTACCGTTTCTTTATTTGAGATTGTAACTTTAATATATAAATTCTCCGAAATCAGCAGTTCTTTGACTTAATGTGATGTCTGACATGCATGGTATGAAAGTCACATACAATTGCATACAGTTTGAAATTTACGCGTTGTGGTCGTGATTAAATATATATTCCTTTAGAGCAAAAAGTCAAATGTTGTTATCATCTCATAATTCCGTTTAAATCGAAATAATGCCAATTTATTAGGTCAATAACGACAGAGATGCCATATTTATAGGGTTTCATGTCAATTTTAACCAAAAGAGCACAATACAATGTTAGTGATTCCGAGAAGTGACGAGATGCGCTTGTTATCTATCCAACCATTGAATCGGCATGCGTGGCGGCTAGACAGCACTCGCACGTGATTGGGCAGTAGATCGCTTCGTTCTTGTCAGGGCAGATAACTCCCTTGAAGTGGGGCAGAGAGCAGGCAGAGTTGTCTTTGCATTGATGCTTGTCAGGATCTGGAATACAAAAATAATTTTCATTGCATAATCTAAAAAACAAACATATTATTTTCTTTCACGTCATTTTGGAAGACGGAATGTTGATTCCTTCCGGTCGAACATTATACCATTGGAGTGGGCTAGTCAGCAAGAATTTTGCCAAAACGGAACAAATGTTTTAAACGCCAGTAGACTCGAATGAACACCATGGCAGGTTTGATAACAAGAACACTTTCTGTACAAGAGGCAAACGACGGTTTGTGAACACAATGGTAGGGTTGAAAACACGAACACTTTCTGTACAAGCTGCAATAAGCAGTGAACACAATGGTAGGTTTGAAAACACGGACATTTACTATTCAAGCTACAGTTTGGTTTGTATACATGCAACAGTCCACACTTGTCGGTAAACACAAAACAAGACTTAATAACAAGAACACGTACTGTACAAGCTACAGTCCGATGTGGTCAGCGAAACAGGTAGTGTTTCAGACGTGTTTTCTGTCGATTCTGTAGACCTAACGGTCGTTTGCGGTTCTGTAGATGTGACGGAGATTGTAGATCCCACAATGGCTGTAGGGTTAGGTTCATGAGTGGTGGAAGTTGTCGTTTCTGGATCGGGGGTGTATGTCAAACCATGTCCAGTTTGTGTCGGATGTGTTGATCCTACTGCGCCCGGTGATTGTTGTACAGCATGGTTTGTAACAGCTACAATAACAAATTCAGATTGAAGACAAAAATGAAACGGCAACTGATATAAAATTATTCGCATTTCGAAATGGTTTCTATTTATAGTTGCTGGTATTATTCTGAATGGAAAATGCTCCAAGTGTTATTGGTAGTAATGTGAGGGCTAGGACCTTCCGCGAAAAGCAAGTTTTTTGTGTGTTCGTGTCATGCAAATCTTATTTTCTAAAAAAAATAGCTGCTTATTTGATGATTTCTCTTACATAATAGGTTTCATGAGGAGATGAACACCACTTTATTTTAGTTTAAGAATAGTTCTTCGTACATCCCTCTGTCATTGAAAGACAGGAGATTAAAATGAGCAGTAGGCTTGCGTATCCCGCTAGCACGCAGTTACCTGAATCGCTCAATACTACCGATTATGTTATGGAGTGTACGTGAAGGCATTTGTACACTTCCCTCGATTGGTGGTAATGGATAAATCTGACAAATATTGCAGCAGCTTTAAACACAACTAATACATAATACAAAATACTAATACATTAAAATATGAAAAATACCTTGACTGATTAGATATTTATCGGTTCTACTCCGAAAGCAAACAAATGTCCTCTAAAATTCAATTCTAAAATGTAATACTTTTTTTAATATTCAAACAGGAATCTCAGGACTTTGTCCTAAACATAACCAAGGCAATTCCCGACACCGTCTCGACAGCTTTCAGAAAGTGTCGATTTTTATATACGCTGTTGGGAATCAAAATCGGGACTGTGCGATGCATTATGTATGTCATGAAGGGACTGAATTCGTATACATGGTGCATGCACTGAAAGGACCGAATGTTAATGTTTGAAGCATGTAATGGAAGGACTGAATGTTTATGAATTGATCATGATATTGACGGACTGAATGATAATACGTTGAACATGTGAAGGAAGGACTGAATGTGTATGTATGGATCCGAGAATCAATACCTAAATGCGTCTGTATTGTTTAGAAAATGGAAGGACTGCATGTTTATCAATCTTGAAATGGAGTGCAGACTGTTAATGCATGAAGCATATAATGGAAGGACTTACTGTTTATAATTGGAGCATGTGTTGGAGGACCGGATGAGTATGCTTGAAGCAAACGATCGGATAAATTGATTGCTGACATAATATTTATGTTGAATTAGTTCACATTACCACCAACTTCTATCTTACCTTGGGAATGTCCATGTCCACCAGCACCAGCAAGGCCGATGCAGCCTGTAGGGAGAAACAAATAAGTTAAACATACGTGTATCTTGATCGTTGTTGTTGTTGTTTTCGGAAAATACACGGTGATGTGGAGTTTTGATTCACTCATCAAAACAGAAAGTAAAGTTTATTGTGCGATAAACAACTATAATACGAAAATTATTTATATTCTGATATGATCTAAACACTACGAACATGTGAATAGGGTGGTACATTTAACATCATTTCGCTCTATTTAGGGACGTCTAACTTCTTTTGGTACATAAGTAACGATCACTTGTTCTCGGTAAATATAACATTTAATGTTAATAATATCTTTAATAATGAAAACAAATCATATAATGAAACACATTTTATTTTGTACAATCTGGTCTTCAATAATTTTATAAATTATTATAATAAATAATTACATTAGGTATACACAAAAATGCATACTTAACAAATACAAGCGAATAAACAACAAATGAAGTAATAATAATTAGAAAAATATATATAATATAATTGAAGAAAGCTATCATATTCATTCAAAACAACAGACAATCACGAGCAACGATTAACCGTTAGCAAAAATTAACACAAGCAATATATAAATCGTAGATTTTTTATTGGCAAAAAGACATATTTAAAAAAAAGTAAAATATTGAAAAGGGCCTTGTTAAGTTGTATGTTCTTTATTTTCTTTTGGCATTTAGAAGTGTTTACATCAATGAATATTCCAATATATACTATAAGTATTCATATATTTGATAAGAATAAGCTATCCACCTATGTGTTAACAAACAATTTATATCTTACACTAACCAACCTTGAACATTTGTATCAAACGATCGCAAGTTAATAACTAAACCTGAACACTAATGTGTGTCTGTCACACACACATCTGCACGTGCGCGATGAAACACACGTTTACATTTGCTAGACATGATGCTAAATGTATTGGTTAAAAAATATCTAAAACATGCGTAGATGTTCTCATGTGAATAAGAGTACATTTGCACGGGCATGTTACTGTGTTCTGGATTTGAGCACTGTAAGTAATGCAACTTAATGTTGGTTGAAAATGACAGTATTCATAGTCGGGATGTCGATAGTTTGAGACAAACAGCCAGTATGTTAGTTCAAGATGACATAAGATTCAGTCGTTTTGATGAAAACGGCATTACATGTAGTCAAGATGGCATTAGGTTAAGTCAAACTTGCATATATTGGGTCAAGTTGATATAAGATTGAGTATACTTGCCATAAGTTGAGTCAAGATTGCATCATATTAGGTCAAAAAGCAATTTGGTTCAGTGAAGTAGGTATAAACTTAGGTAAAGTTTGAATTAGGTTGATTCAAGTTTACAATAAGTCTAGATTGAGTAAAATTAGATTAATTCCGATTGGCATTATGTAGAGTCAAGTTGACATTATGTCGGATCGTGTTTACAGTCTGTTGCGTCAGGTTTGTATTATACATTTACAAATTTGCTCGATGTTTGGTCAAGTTTACATGAGTTTCAGTCAAGTGGACATAAAATTAGATTAAATTTACATCAGATTGACTTAATTCGGCATAAGGTTATATGAAACGTAATACAGGTTGAGTTTTTGAAACTTTGTGTCAAGTCATTGATGTGTGATGTAGTGTTTTAAAGTCTTCAGTCATTATAACGTAGTGTAGTGTGCTTAAAATCCTACTGAACGTATGCTGATGACAATTGATTTACCATTGGCCTTTTTGTTCTATAAACCGAACATCAGAACCATACCACTCATCAATGAATTATAAAGGCCGAAGGTTTTATTTCTGGAACGCAACATTAAATACACTGACTTGACTCAAAGTAAATACAACTAGACAAATCATATTTTGGATAAATATTATGCCAATTCGACTCAATAACATGTCAATTTAACCCAGCATAATGACAACTTGACTTCACCAAATTGCATTTTGTCCCAACAAATCGCTAACTTTACTAAGCCTAATGTCATACAGACTCAACTTAATGTCAAATAGACTCAATCATATGTCAACAGAACACAACATTATGCAAATTCGTCTCAACTTAGTTTCATAGTAACTGAACATAATACCATCTTGTCCCATCATTATGTCAAATTTACTACGCATTATACCAATATGACGCAACACCATGCTAACTTGACAAACCCAAATACCATTTTTATGTAAAGGAATGAAAACTGGAATCAACGTACAGCAAACTTGACCCAACATGATGTCATCTTGACTCATACAAATGCCGGCTTAACTCAACTAAATGATAACTTATCAAACATAACAGTTTCTTTCAACAAAAAGCAGTGTTGGTGTTCCGTAGTATTGGCTATACCTGTGTATGTCGCCCATAGAAAAAAGTACCGGTAAACAAAGCAACACGTTTTAAGTTATGTGAGAAAGAGAGAACTTTGCACAATAATATTGTTCAATCATTAACTATGCAAAATAACAATAATTATCAGAAAATTGGGCCAAATGCACTTGCACAGTATCTTTTCAGATCACCCTGGACAATCATAACGATCCGGAAAGGCATTGGTGGAACGCGACTTTCCGCCTAGGTGTTTTTTTTTTGGTTAGGAGAGACTTTCTTTTAACATAAATATGTTTGAGGTTTTATAAGTTCTTATTAACCTGAGGCAGACTGATCTGGGAGGATACGTAATGCACGTGCACTTGACTCGGCATTCCAAAAACGTACAATGAATTATCCTTACATAATGTTATTCCTACTGTTAACCACATACTTTTTCCGCACTGCTCACAAATCACGGTAAGAGGACAGAAAAGGATTGATGCGAGAGGGGCTGATTAGGACTGTTGCGATCGTGTTTCAAATATCTGGCGCACGACCGGTCTTACCTGACACGATCTTGAATACTTTACGTGATCAACACCTGATAGCGGATATAGGCTACTGTGAACATGTTTAATCAATCATGTTATCATTTAAAATGTTAAATTCCAAATTAAGTGTTGTCATTTATATTTTGATTTGTTTAGTTGCAAAAGCTACTTTTAAATCATCTAAATTAAATGTTGTGTATAACAGTAATCGTTGGAATCTAAGCAAAAATACATATATTGCGTTGTATGCACCACTATGGGTTCCAACGTTGTATGCACCGCTATAGGTTTCAACGTTGTATGCACCGCTATGGGTTCCAACGTTGAATGAACCGCTATGGGTTCCAACGTTGTATGCACCGCTATGGGTTCCAACGTTGTATGCACCGCTATGGGTTCCAACGATGTATGCACCGCTATGGGTTTCAACGATGTATGCATCGCTATGGGTTCCAACGTTGTATGCACCGCTATGTGTTCCAACGTTGTATGCACCGCTATGGGTTCCAACGTTGTATGCACCGCTCTGGGTTCCAACGATGTATGCACCGCTATGGGTTCCAACGTTGTGTGCACCGCTATGGGTTCCAACGTTGTGTGCACATATGGGTTTCAACGTTGTATGCACCGCTATGGGTTCCAACGTTGTATGCACCGCTATGGGTTCCAACGTTGTATGCACCGCTATGGGTTTCAACGTTGTATGCACCGCTATGGGTTACAACGTTGTATGCACCGCTATGGGTTCCAACATTGTGTGCACCGCTATTGGTTCCAACGTCGTATGCACCGCTATGGGTTCCAACGTTGTGTGCACCGCTATTGGTTTCAACGTTGTATGCACCGTTATAGGTTCCAACGTTGTATGCACCGCTATGGATTCCAACGTTGTATGCACCGCTATGGGTTCCAACGTTGTATGCACCGCTATTGGTTCCAACGTTGTATGCATCGCTATGGGTTCCAACACTAACTTGGAGAGTGCTCTGTAGTACTGGAGCCCAACGTCGTTGTCCAGTGCGTTGCAGTGGTATGTATATCACTGGTGAAAAGGTAATTAATTCGGTAGTCTCTAATACAACCACATTTCGACAATTCTATCATCATCATCATCATCGTGATTGTCATCAAATTTATAATTATTAAATTCAGACACTACATCATCATCAACATCATCACCATCCACACAGATCAAAATAAATCACGTGGTGCAGACACATAGAGTACCGTACATAGTCTACAATGGCTCGCTCTCGGACCAAGATGTGGTTGGAGTTCCAGGAACGCAATTTGAAGATTGCAGCAGTAAGATCGCTGTGCTAAGTTACATAAGCACTGTCAAGTCATAGCATCGCTATATTAAGTTACATTATCGCTTTTCTTATGGATGTATCGCTATGCATAGTGACATTTTCGCTGTGCTAAGTTACAGTATCGCTATGGTTAGTTATTATATGGCTTTGTTAAGTCACATACTCGCTATGCTAAGTTATATAATCATCATGAAAAGTTACATTATCGCCATGTTATGTTACACTTTTTCTACACTAAGTTACTTGGTCTCTGTGCAAGTTGACAATATTGCTATGCCAAGTGAGGTCAAGGTATATTATCTCTATGCCAAGTTAAATTATAGCAATACTAAGTTACATTACCGCTATGCTTATGTACAATATTTTTACACTAAGTAACATAAATTTTGCCAAGTTACATAATTGCATGATCGCTGTGCAATTGCCATAATCGATATAGATAAAAAAAACAGTATTTCAACGCCAAGTTAATTTCATCGCTATGTCAATTAACAACATAGCAATATAGCTTTGGTTATTTAAATTATTGTTGACAACCTGACAAGACAACGAAAGATGATAGTGGCGATATCGTTATTGAAACGTAGAGCAAACCGCAGCATAATTTAGCAAGTTGTAGCAGTTTGACGTCGCTGTGGAGTAATTGTATAACGAGCATGACTTAGTAGTTCTTTGAACATGTTCAGATAGCAAATATGCCGTTTACGTTGAACGGAGTGCCTGGTAGTTTATGTCCCGTTAAGGGATCATAACGTAAAGGTCACGTACGTTACAAGGTATTATCGTAAATTACACGTTGAGTGTTGATAACGTGAATATCACGTTGCTCAACGTAGCTAAGATGTGACAGAAATGTGACATTATTGTTAGGATAATTTATGACACAACCCCATATCATGGACTTTATATCATTTTATGGACCAAATGAAGTATGAATAAAAACAATTAAATATTTTTTTTACAAATATTAAGTTAATAGATCTATAAAAAAAAAGTTACCTACTGGTAATATTATCAAGGAAGTTATGCATCCATATTTAAAAATAAAAAACTCAACGTGCACGCCGAATTTAATGTTTTACAAATTTCTTTAGCTCATTTGTATTAACTATAAACATTTTCATATGAATGTTTCATAATGAAATTAAAAAGACCAGTAGCGCCAGAGACGTAGATCATCTACGTCTCTAATAGCGCTACTCAATTTTTTATTTAACGCTGTATTTTAAAATTAAAAAAAATCATGTGCATTGCATATGTCTATCTATCTATCTATCAATACTGTCTAAACTCCGCTTTCGGATATTATTGACAGGTGCGCAGTCAGTGCATGATAAAAGTGTTAAAAGTGAAAAAGTGAGAAAGATAAAAGTATGGGTGAAGTGAAGTGATTTAAGGTTAAAAACTGATAAAAACATGTTTCCCGGAGTTCAAGGGGCAGTAGGGGAAGGCAGGGACTGCCTTAACCCTTCAAGATCAGGGTGAAAAACTGTAGTGGCAGGGAGGTTGTTCCACATCACAATAGCACTTGGGAAGAATGAAAACTTATAATAATTTGCAGTGGTATGGATCTGTCTGTAGGAGAGGAGGTGCATGTGACGAGTGAATCTGGTGGGTCTCTCGATATATGATGGTAGGGGAACAGCCACTAAACCCTGGATAATTTTGAAAAAGATGATTAATTTAGTGTCATATCTTCTGTCTTGTAGGGTCTGCCAACCAAGTTCCTGTTGCATGGAGGTGACACTGTCATATGGGGAATAGTTATGCTTGACCCAGCGGACTGCTCGACGCTGTACATTTTCANATAACAGCACATTTAAATAGTTTATTTAATAACAGCACATTTAAATAGTTTATTTAATAACAGCACATTTAAATAGTTTATTTAATAACAGCACATTTAAATAGTTTATTTAATAACAGCACATTTAAATAGTTTATTTAATAACAGCACATTTAAATAGTTTATTTAATAACAGCACATTTAAATAGTTTATTTAATAACAGCACATTTAAATAGTTTATTTAATAACAGCACATTTAAATAGTTTATTTAATAACAGCACATTTAAATAGTTTATTTAATAACAGCACATTTAAATAGTTTATTTAATAACAGCACATTTAAATAGTTTATTTAATAACAGCACATTTAAATAGTTTATTTAATAACAGCACATTTAAATAGTTTATTTAATAACAGCACATTTAAATAGTTTATTTAATAACAGCACATTTAAATAGTTTATTTAATAACAGCACATTTAAATAGTTTATTTAATAACAGCACATTTAAATAGTTTATTTAATAACAGCACATTTAAATAGTTTATTTAATAACAGCACATTTAAATAGTTTATTTAATAACAGCACATTTAAATAGTTTATTTAATAACAGCACATTTAAATAGTTTATTTAATAACAGCACATTTAAATAGTTTATTTAATAACAGCACATTTAAATAGTTTATTTAATAACAGCACATTTAAATAGTTTATTTAATAACAGCACATTTAAATAGTTTATTTAATAACAGCACATTTAAATAGTTTATTTAATAACAGCACATTTAAATAGTTTATTTAATAACAGCACATTTAAATAGTTTATTTAATAACAGCACATTTAAATAGTTTATTTAATAACAGCACATTTAAATAGTTTATTTAATAACAGCACATTTAAATAGTTTATTTAATAACAGCACATTTAAATAGTTTATTTAATAACAGCACATTTAAATAGTTTATTTAATAACAGCACATTTAAATAGTTTATTTAATAACAGCACATTTAAATAGTTTATTTAATAACAGCACATTTAAATAGTTTATTTAATAACAGCACATTTAAATAGTTTATTTAATAACAGCACATTTAAATAGTTTATTTAATAACAGCACATTTAAATAGTTTATTTAATAACAGCACATTTAAATAGTTTATTTAATAACAGCACATTTAAATAGTTTATTTAATAACAGCACATTTAAATAGTTTATTTAATAACAGCACATTTAAATAGTTTATTTAATAACAGCACATTTAAATAGTTTATTTAATAACAGCACATTTAAATAGTTTATTTAATAACAGCACATTTAAATAGTTTATTTAATAACAGCACATTTAAATAGTTTATTTAATAACAGCACATTTAAATAGTTTATTTAATAACAGCACATTTAAATAGTTTATTTAATAACAGCACATTTAAATAGTTTATTTAATAACAGCACATTTAAATAGTTTATTTAATAACAGCACATTTAAATAGTTTATTTAATAACAGCACATTTAAATAGTTTATTTAATAACAGCACATTTAAATAGTTTATTTAATAACAGCACATTTAAATAGTTTATTTAATAACAGCACATTTAAATAGTTTATTTAATAACAGCACATTTAAATAGTTTATTTAATAACAGCACATTTAAATAGTTTATTTAATAACAGCACATTTAAATAGTTTATTTAATAACAGCACATTTAAATAGTTTATTTAATAACAGCACATTTAAATAGTTTATTTAATAACAGCACATTTAAATAGTTTATTTAATAACAGCACATTTAAATAGTTTATTTAATAACAGCACATTTAATAAGTTATTGTTGTTCTTGTTGATGGACACCTCATTGGCAGCATGCATATGCCGCCGCAGTTTGGATGCTTCAGCAGCTTTCTGGTGAAATTGTTAAACAGTTACATTTGGAAATGATATACATCAACTTCAGTTTATTAGCCAATTTCACAAGTTTTAACAAAACACCTATTGTTAAAATGGTTTCTGTTAGCTGTTTTGGTTGATTTCCAGGTTCAATTAAATGAATTTGTTCACACCTATTTCTTGACAGAAAGGCCTAGGATAATTGCCACCATCCATTCTTGTTGTCTGAAATAACACAAAACAAATTTTTACAAACTGTCCGAATTTTAACATATCCGAAATATAGTACATCGAGTGAATAACCTACTTTTCATTTCAGAAATTTTTGTTATCTTAATTTAAAGATATCGTTACCTGAACATTATAATAATTAAACTATTTACCAGAAATGCCCACAAATGCCTGTTGAAACAAGTTTTCATGTGTTTTTGTGAAGAAATTATAAAATGTGGATAAATTCTTTTGCCGTGGCAGAGACGTACCGGTAGATGTGATTAAAGAAATAGTAGAGAATATTATGTCATTTTTAAATAGCACCAATCAATGTAAAATGTTTAATTATTGCCTTTAATCACAACAATTGTGCTAAAACAAAGGATTCTTACCTTTTTGATTGTCATTGCTGTCAACCTAACAGCCTTTAATCTGCTTCGAATATTGTGACAAACACTTCACACTTAAGCGCAAACTCGGTACATTTCAATGTTGTCTTATCTCTGAAGCAATAAAACTGACGACCAATTAAGATAACTTGTAACAACACCCCAATTATCACCATGTAACATGCCACTTTGCAGCAGTCGACACGCTCCATTGATTTCAGCAGTATCGCTTACGTCATGAAAATCTATTGCATAAGGACTGTTGTAAAGTAGCTGGTAAACAGAGCGATTTTTGTCATTTTAAGGTAATATTACGCAGAAAAAACGTGGATTTTCGCAAATTCGCCATTTGAGAAAATCTGGCGCCAGATTTTTTAATTTGGGGCCATTTGCGACAATGGCGATCGACAGCGGGAACCCTGTGTAAACACAACATTCATTTCATTTATTAAAAAAAAAAATACTTTCACTTTCTCCCGATTTTGCAGAAAATGTTGCATGAAAATTTATATCATAAGAACTGTGCAGCTGAACATCATGCAGATGATATACACATATTCAGTGGGAATACCCTGTCTCCTTTGGATGTTTATTTTAGCAAGTCTTTTAATAGTAACATATTTGCCGAAATTTATTTGAAGAAATGATGAATATTTCTGTTTGTGAAATTCTTGAGCACTTATCAAAAAAAGAAGTATGATCATTCAGTAATACAATTATTTTAGAGAAAATTTGTATTTGTTGTGGTTGATTGTGAACCTGGTGGAAAATGTGATGAAAATGAACATCATCAATGTAAAAATGTGTAATTATATGTATGAAAAAGAACAATTTCACCTTGTGCTTATGAAGAATTGTTATGTTTTATTTTTCAGTGAACACTACAATGGGAAAAGCTAAGTCGCAGTAACTACAGAGCTGTCTGATAACAGCTGACATAACAACATAGGACTCTGGAGCATATCGCAGCCGACTCATCATAATACCTTCTAGGGTTACACTGAGAGGGTTACACTGCTAGGGTTACACAGAGAGGGTTGCAGCATGCAGGACATAGAGATGTTCAGGGAGGTACCAGGGTACCGGGCCATTCTGAAGGCTGTCATTAAACAGCAGATCCAGGGGCTGGTAGGTTGCAGCTCTTTTATCCTAGAGCCCCAGAACATTGTTTGTATTTAAGCCCGGATCATTTCAAGAAACAAGTTTGTTTCCAGTAATATTTTGTTCTGCACTTTCTTCGAAATTGAATAAAAGGACTCAAAGCGCATTTTGCTTTTCATGTAATGTTTCTACCAGCTAACCAAGGTCAGAAACATATGATAATTCAAATATTATTTATAATAAGAGGACAACTTTTGTTTATCAGAGTGGTGTTCAGAAGTTGTTAAACATGACATTTAATATGTCAGATCGATACACTGATGACTTGGTGCTACCATATATATTTTGTCAGTCTACGCGAATTTAAAAGCATTTACGCGAAGAGCTTCATGTAAATGGAGTAGTTTGACCTCCTTGCTTTTTACCACAGCAGACAACTTAGATATTATACAGCAGTGAAGAGTTTTGGTAAACCTGGTAAATGGGTATGGTATTTTGTTAACCTGGGTGTTTCTACCATTGCTTTGCTGGTATTGGCTATAACCTACATGTAATTAAATGCAGGTTAATCAGGAGCCACGTTTTGAGAAAACTGGGATTAATTCATGTGCGTAAAGTGTCGTCCCAGATTAGCCTGTTCAGTCCGCACAGGCTAATCAGGGACGACACTTTCCGTCTAAACTGGATTTATGTTTAGATTAAACTTCCTTTAAACAAAAAATCCCAGAATAGCGGAAAGTGTCGTCCCGGATTAGCCTGTGCAAACTGCACAGGCTAATCTGGGATGACACTGAACACATGCATTGAGTCCAATTTTTCCAGCACAAGGCTCAAATAACCTTGTCTACGTTCACCCTGTAGTGGCCCTGTTGTGTTTCAGATCTACCAGCTGGCACGGCACACAGGTGAGGAGTCTGTGCTGATGACGGCCAGCGTGGAGGAGGGCACCCTCACACACCTGGGCTCGGACCACGGCAAGGTGTTCATGGACTCCAGGGAGGAGCTCAAGGCTCAGTTCCTAGGCTTCTGTCTCAAACGTACGTGGCTATGTTTGTCTTTGTAATTCAGCGCTCCAGATAAGATGCATACTTGCACATTATAAACACAAAATGTATGCAATATTTTATCAAATAACTCAATATGTATGAAAAATATGTGTGAGGATATATGTGAGATATGTATTATTGAACATGGGAGTTTGCATACATTTTGTATGTTTGTTTGTCTTTTGAAGAAAAGTGCAAAAGCATCAGTATTACCTCGTAGTCATCATGGATACTGTTTCACAGATATAATGTAGAGTTAATTGTATTGTTATACCTTTTTAACATGTTATCCTTTTGTTTACATATTATTTATCATAATAATGGTCACAGTTACTTGCATGGCAAGTCTTTAATGTGCCATGGATCTTTTGCATTGTTAACTTGTGGGTCAATGATCGTTTGAATGAAAGATGAAAGGGGTAGGTGACTATTTGCATTGAAATCTTATCTTAGCATTGAAAGCCTTAACCCTTTGAGCGCTGGAACCAGATTTTGAAGGCCTTTGCAAACAGTTTGGATCCAGATGAGACGCCACAGAACGTGGCGTCTCATCAGGATCCAAACTGTTTGCTATTCTGATAGTATTATTTGGAAAAAAAACGAAGAAAATGCTAATTTTATAAATTCAGCAGACGACATTTTAGCAGATGACAAATTTCCCAGCATGCAAAGGGTTAAGCTTGTTGAGACACTCTCAGGTCCGTTTGCAGTACTTTGTGTCTTAGAGAGCATCTTGGGAATGCTCTCAGAGTGGGGATCAAACCAGTGGTCCCCTGATTGCTAGGCAGACACCATATCCACTATGCCAGTTCAACCCTAAGTACTCAAAAATTAATGATGTTAGATTTCATGATATTTCGGTGTGCATTTCATCTGTTGAATATGTAAAATAAAGTACCGGGGTAGGTATGTGGGGGATCAAGTTCTGCTCAAGTAATTCTTGATAATGGACGTCCTCAAATGCAACAGTTTATACAGTTATGCCTCTTTATGAAATGTTTGATGTTAGAACAAATTGCCCTATAAACTGCAGGGTCCTAGCTTGTGCACGCAAAGCACATCTCCTGGGTTTCTGTCTTAAATGTTGCGTTAAGTCTTTGGACATGTTGGTTTTGATAATTGATGTATTTTTTATTGTATTCAGTTAAGTAAATGCATTTTATCAGTTACCAATAGACTAGTTATTCAATGACAACTGTATACTGTTCACCAGACACCAATATCAAATAAATAACAGTTTGACAATAGTTTGAGGTTCATGCTGGTGTGACATCAGTTATCGTTCGAGAGACATTACTTCTTTTGTGTTAAATAATGATTAGTTGAAACGCAGGTGCCTTGTTTTAAGATTTAATTGTGTATGTTGCATAAACAAGTTTAGTAACTAATTTATTTTTAAACAACATGTGGATCTATTAAGATAAATGTATGGACATTAATTCAATGTTAATTGCAGGTTCTAAGATAAACATTAGCTGAAGTCGAACTGTGTACGGACAGGGTCTTGTT
Source organism: Dreissena rostriformis (assembly GCA_007657795.1). Taxonomy (NCBI): domain Eukaryota; kingdom Metazoa; phylum Mollusca; class Bivalvia; order Myida; family Dreissenidae; genus Dreissena; species Dreissena rostriformis. Next base: position 118,785 of record VMBQ01000845.1, on the reverse strand, counting down.
CAGTTTGATACTATTACGAAAGAAATGGAATAATAATGTTTTTGAATTGATTCTGGAAAAATGTTGTTAATATGTGTCAATACAATTCTGGGTATAAGAAAAGATGTTTGTTTGCGTAACACGTGGCACCATTTTTGTGAAATGACGTCAGATTGTTGTGCACAGGTGTGGCATAAATCATTATTTGTCATCTAAAATAATGAGGTTGAAATCAACCTCTTAATGCCCGATCTGAAACTTAAAAATGCTACTATAAAGATACTAAATACCGTTAGGGCCATCGTGGTTACACAATAAAATCCAGAGGGCGAGGGTGCGAAAATACGATGACGAGAGTGCGAGAACACGATGACGGAGTGCGAGAAAACAATGACGGGAGTGCGATAGACGGTGTCGAGAGTGCGAGAATACGATGATGACAGTCAACAATGCAAGAGTGCGAGAATACACATGTACAATGACGAGAGTGCGAGAATACGATGACGACAGTGCGAGAATACGATGACGAGAGTGTGATAATACGATAGTACGATGGCGACAATGCGAAAGTCATATCCTACTGTCGTACTGTTGCACTCTCGTCATCGTATTCTCGCACTCTCATCATGTATTCTCGCACTGTCGTCATCGTATTCTCGCACTCTCGTCATTGTACATGTGTATTCTCGCACTCTTGCATTGTTGACTGTCATCATCGTATTCTCGCACTCTTGTCATCGTATTCTCGCACTCTCGTCATCGTATTCTCGCACTCTCGCATTGTAGTCATCGTATTCTCGCACTCTCACCATCGTACTATTGCACTCTTGTCATCGTATTCTCCCACTCTCGTCATCCTATTCTCGCACTCTTGAATTGTCCTTCCTGATTTTAATGTGTTACCACGGTGGTCCTAACGGTATTCCGTAATTTATAGTACCAAGAACATATGAAACATTTGTAAGTTAAATGCTTCACAAGTCTACAGTTTCGTTGAACCAAATACTTATTTGTTTACGCTTTCCTGCTCATGAGCAAACTTAAAATGGCTGTTTGCAACCTGCCAACCAGCATAAAACAAGACCAACCTGCCAGTAACTCGCAGTCTGTTTAGGTTTTATGCTGTTTGCTCCGCATCAGTATCTTAGGGTTGGAAATGAAGGTTTCAAAATATTGAATCTTGTAAGAAAAGTCTAAAATTTGATTTTCTAAGGGACTACAGGCGTGTCAAAGTGCCTATCTGAATGGTAAAGGTATAAATCTGTTTTCAGGGAACCACATGAAGTCAAATGCTCACCACAATAGTGACCAGATCATGAGGAAGAAGGGTCCATACCCAGCCAGAAATCGACTTATCAACAACAAGTCCTTCTCATCTGGGGTCAGGCACCAGCCTTACCCATCGGCGGTCAAGTCAGAACCAGTTGACACTGGTGGTGGTGAGCTCAAACCTGTAAACTATTCTCGAGAGAAATATCCAAACCAGCCCAAAAACCATTCTTTTGACTCTATGAAACCAATCAATCTGTCAGTATTCCCGAGTAGTGAATATGGGGTAAAAGTTAAATCTGAAAAGGTTTCTGAAGCTTCCACTGGAAAAAATGGAGATTCAAGCTCTTCATTACTAAATGGTGAGGCCTCAATGTCCCATACAGAGTCTTCACATGGTTCCCCTGCATGTGTGTCACAGCCACTGGAGCTGGTAAAACACAAAGAAACCAGTCTGTCAAAGGAGAGCACACCAGAGCCCAAAGAAAAAGTGAAGGAAAGAGAAATGCCTGAGCTTGTGAATGAAAAGGAGGTTAATCAAAATAATGAGGAACTCACCAACAGGAATGTTGAGCTTCAGCACTCGATGGTGGCAGAGCGCAGGGTTGAGAGGCCTTACTCCCTGATTAGTAGCCCCACCCATACCTCCCCTGGGGCAGCTGAGCCTGCAGAGCTGCCCAGGAAAGAGGAGCTGCCAAGCCTAGGGACTCCAGACCAGCCCACCCTGGGGACATACCAGTACACACTGGCCACCAGCCACCGCAAGTCTCGCAAGTCTCACGAGCCAAGGAAGAAAGCACCATACAGCAACCCAGTCCTTGTGGAAGCAGACGTGAGTCCATCCATGGCCAACTCACATCCTATGAACTTAGATATGAAGACACCAAAATCTGAACATATGGACATGGATATGGATATGAAAACACCAAAATCTGAACATATTGACATGAATATGAAGACTCCACCGCACAGTCTGATGGAGTGCGAGATGAACGGGCAAGACTCGGATGCTGAGAGGTCGGCCCTGCAGCGTAAACAGGAGCTGGAGTCCTACCTCTGCCTTGACCACAATGCCCGCCCCTACCCCTGCAACCTGTGCCCCAAGAGGTTCAAGGAACGCCACCACCTGATCTACCATATCCGCACGCACAGCGGCCAGCGACCCTACAAGTGCCTCACGTGTGGCAAGGCCTTCACTCAGTCCAGCTCCCTGAACACGCACAAGAAGACCCACTACAAGGACATCAGCTGCTCGGAGTGCGGCCTTGTGTTCAAGAAGCAGCTTGAGTTCATGAATCATGCCTGCCAGTCCATGCAGGGGTCACTCATACTCTCATAGGATCAAGGTCTTAGTATCACCACATGCATATGAGCCTTGGTCTGGTAAAACGGTGCTTAATGCATGTGCGTAAAGTGCTGTCCAAGATAAGCCTGCGCAGTCCACACAGGCCAATCAGGGACGACTCTCTCCGCTTTTATGGTATTTTTCATTTAAAGAAATCTCTTCTTAGCAAAAATCCAGTTTAGGCTGAAAGTGTCGTCCCTCCTTAGCTAATAAGGGACGACACTTTCCGCCTAAACTGGGACGACACCTTACACACATGCCTAGTTTTCCCAAAGCGAGGCTCATATATCTGCACCACGCATTCGTCATATCACATTTCTCTCTTATAAGATCATATGTAATATGGGCAGCTACATTCAACATTTCATATGCCCTATAGTGTATAATACACATCAAGATCTGCAACAGTATCATGTGCATTGGATACATCATCATGGCACACAAATCAGTGAGCATTTTAAACATTTTCATATTTTAACATTCTGGTATACTTGTATTTACCTTCACAGATCTCACACACAGCATCTCGGATATTGCATCACACATGTTTATAGCACACCACATAGCACTTTGCACACAACATAACTCTTCTCACAACATCACTCTTAGGGCACAACATCACTCTTGCACCACTATACTTAACATATCAACATTACAAAAACACTGCCATCACACATCACATTGTTTTTACCACACTCAGCAAATAAAAATGGCAGACAAGAGATTTGTTATGTTTGTGAGAGTAGTTTCCCTTGGTACTGTTGAATTGAATATTTCTAATTTGTCTCTCATATAAGCAATGAAGTACATCATTTTTATATTGAACATGTATAAATATATATGATCAAATACAGGATAAATAAGTCAGTTAAGGTGATTTATGAAGATCAATGGTTGAGGCACATATGTATATCACTACACCTTATGACTTCAAAAGTATTCAGGTCTTTAATTAATACTTAGTTTTCACTTTTGGTCTTTAATTAACATTTAAATTGTCTGATATTCACATGAGTAATGTTTATAAATACTTATTAATGTTTTTACTTCCTTCTTTCAATTTCAACCAATGAATGCACATACATGAAACTAAATCTATAAAAGTTGATTGGATAAATTGTGAGCTGGTGGTAAAACATGTACACATACTGGCTCAATTGCTTCAATATACTACAGTGCTCCAGCTAGGATTTCAAAAAGGCAGGGGGGCTTTTTTGTCAAAAGGGCACTTTGGACGCGCAGTATTTTGTCAANTTTTTTTTTTTTTTTTTTTTTTTTTTTTAAGTGCAGGGGGGCCCTTGGAAGGGCAGGGCGGAAGTTCGGGAGGGCAGGGCGGAGGTTCGGGAGGGCAGGGCGGGGCGCCCTTCAATTTAGGCCTAGCTGGAGCACTGTACTATTGGATGATTTTTAGCCAATAGTTATGTTTTTTTGTATGAAGGTTGACATAACATTTTAAGAAAGTCACACATAACTTTTGTAAAGTTTATATAACTTAAAATGCGTTTTAACTGGTACTTTCATATTTAAAATGTGTGTGACTGTGATTTTATTTGTCAGTAACTGTAGCGATCAACCACAGAAAGAAAAATTACCACTGTATAATTTGCATTATGTAATGGAAAAGTAATTTTATACTGAGTTTCTTAAATATATTAGCCAATTTATCATTGAGCATCAAGCATGTAAATGTTTCATGATTTCCTATATTCTCATTATTCTAAGCAATACGATTGATACAAAGTTCAAAGATGGTGCATTATTCTTTTCTCTTCAGTCACCATGTGTCAATACGTCATAAGTGTTTATACGATTTAAAGCCAGGTTTTTTGTGGTTAATAAATGTATGCTGGTAACTTTAGATATGTAAATTTTATTATAAACTCACCAAATGTTTTCAGCAAAGTAATTTGTATAAAATTAAGTATAGTGTGCATATGTTTTGTTAAAATATAACTTGCAGTGAGCTTGTTGAGTTTTAATTTTTATTTCTTTTGAATTATTTTACATAACTATGCATGTACATGTACAAAAATGTTAAATTGTTTTGTTAGGAGTTAAGAAAATATATGTGCCTATAGTATAATTGAAATAAGTTGTACAGTGTTATCCTTCTTGATTATTATTAATTATTACCAATTATGTGTTATATTCTATGATGGTAATTTCATCGTTGCAATGGTGTTTATTTCAGTTTTGGCAGAAGGGGCCTGGGTTCTTATATTTGAGGGTGTGAAGTTGAATTTTGAGGAAAATGTTTTTTAAGGTTAATATGTATGCAGGAAGACATGGAAAAAGAACAAAACTGTAAACAGGTTTAATGTCTCAACCGCCCATTACTCTATTGGGCTGGCCAACACAAGTCAATCACACATTTCTTTTGCCATTTGGTATATTTATTTTGCAATTCTGTAAGGAAAAGTATACAAGTGTAAAAATAATTTAAACTCACGTTTTACCAATATGTTTGGCTGGGTCACTGAAATGGTAATGTTTTCCTTTGCACCTTCAAATGAGAAACCTGGAAGCCTCAAGTTTAAGACATTTAACTCTTTCAGTGCTGGAACCGAATTTTGAAGGCCTTTGCAAACAGTTTGGATCCAGATGAGACGCCACAGAACGTGGCGTCTCATCAGGATCCAAACTGTTTGCTATTCTGATAGTATTCTTTAAAAAAAAATCGAAGAAAATGCTAATTTAAGAAATTCAGCAGACAACATGGACGACAAATTTCCCAGCATGCAAAGGGTTAACTGTAACAGAAGCATCACAGTCTTCATAACTCTTTATAAAGCAAAGTTTGAGAAAGTCTCAATAAACTGGTAATGTCCCCAATTATGTTTCTTATAGCAGGACCCAATAAGTTAGTAGAGCTTTCCTGCTACTCAATATTTCCTCTTTCTATGGTGGAGTCAAATTATGTAAGCAGACATGTGATCAGGCATGTGAAAATACCAAAGATTGTTGTTTTGTTCATTTATTGGAATTGTGTCAGCATTTATTATTATTGATTGTGTATATTGTATTGATTTGACAACCTGCTGCATAGTATTTACATGTTCTTAGTTATGCAATGTTAACACAAGTTATTATTAATTTATGTGCTTTAATATTTTGTAACCATAATTCAGCATTTTGTTCATGCACAATTCATGTCAAGTATGTTAATATAAAAGTTTATACATTGACCCTTACTGTAGTTTTTTGTAAAGTGTCACACAATTTTGATTGCACTGTATTTGTATGTATAATTATGCATGATTTTAACAGCGTTCTTACCTATATGAAGCTTTAAAATATTCAGTGGCTGTTTTATGACATTGCCAATGTGACAACTGCTGATGTGTTGTATGCACAATATCATTATAATGGACAACTGGGGCCAATGTTCTCACAGCTCTTAACTTAATGTGTCGAAAATTACTTTTAAAAAAATGTGTGTTTTTTATGAAATATTTATAAATGATAATATTGTTCATGAAAATATAGAATCGTTAACATATAAGCAATGTTTACTTGTTTGAAATTATGTTTATTTTTTGCCAGCTTTAGAATTTTGTCTTAAGGTATTTTATGACTATAAGAAATTCCTAAGATTGTTTGTGAATGCAGAATCTGTTAGATCTTAAACACTTAGAAGTGTGACAAAGATGGCCCTGTTCAAATTCAGCAACGCGTGTTGCTATACTGCATTTACATAGGCTGCGTATTTACAGTCAAATAGTATGTGAAAAATATATTTTAGAGACCCACAACAATATAGTGTAGTATTAGTATGCATAGTTGTGTCTTTAAAGACAGCATTTGTATAGTAACATGGTTTTGTAAATATTTTTTATTTTTTTTTACTGAAATTCACATTCTATGCATTTATTATATATTAGGGTATTTTTCATATGTATTACTTTTGATGATGTTTTGCCATATATGTTATATCCCACATATTGGACAGTGTGGTTCTCAAGTAAATAGATCTGAGTTCACGCTCACAACATTTAACATGTGTATCTGCTGAATCGTGTTTACAAAATGGCTTCAAACTATTCACCATTGTTGCCCATGGTTACATATCCGTCCAAGGACGTTCAGTCCTGGTATTTTCAACGCCAAAAGTTGACTAAATTCATTATTTCATACGTCTTATTACCAAAGATTGCTCCGTCACAGCATTAGTATTTTGAAATCTCTTTGTTTAAATGTTGCACACTAAAGGTACACAACAGGCCTTGAAATAAACCGGTATACTTTCCCCCTCGTATCCTGAGTGAACCCGTGTTTACACAAAATATATATATATACATTTATATGGATTGAGGTTTCTTGGGGTACGTAGGCAAGTTGTGTTTGATCCTGTGGTAGGATGCTTTTTCTTAATTATTTCGCGTGTTTGACGCCAAGTGAATTTCTCCGAGGAGCTTTCTTACATCACACGTATTAATCTCGTGTTTTCGTGGTCGCCTTGGAATACCTGGCCGTATTGTCTCCTACAACACATTTCATTACATGGTTACCTTTGAAATGTGGTATATTATACGTTCATTTACTTGATTGCACATTTATGATTGCTTGCTTTAGAGTTGATAGTTACTGTGTCCATACGTGTATTAACGCTAATTATGTTTAATTGTTGTTTAATTTACTTGTTTGCCATATTATTGATATTCGTGTCAGCATTATACGTGTTTGTTAGTTTTATGCAGTTTTGAGAGTGCAGTTTTGTATTGCAGAACAATGTTGTTGAAACAACTTTTTTTAGATGTGTTCTTTTTTTGTAGATATTTAAAAATGAGATATTATAAGCTTTAAACTGTTTTTGAAACCAAAAATTATTGTGTAGGTAGTTTAGTTTTTGAACCACATGTGCATTATTTAAAACGGACCCGTAATTTTTCTTAAAATTATATAAATCATGAGTACATGACGCATGTCGTTTATCAAACGAGTACATAAAATAATTTTTTTGAACAATCTTCATTTTTCGAAAATTGATGAGTAAAAAGAATGCCCACAAAATGCCAAACACATGTGTATTACTTCCCGTCTGGGAATTACGAACATTTTCATTCATATTGTCTTTCCAATACTTGTTTTTTAGTGAATGACCAACCGTTGTATTTTGATAATTGTGTCGTGTTCTGAGAAAACTGGGCATAATGCTTGTGCGTAAATTGTCATCCCAGATTAGCCTGTCCAAACCGCACAGGCTAAACAGGGACGACAATTTCCGGTTTTATGGAATTTTTTCGTATAAATGATGTCTCTTCTTAGCGAAAATCCAGTTTAGGCGGAAAGTGTCGTCCCGGATTAGCCTGTGCAGACTGCACAGGTTAATCTGGGATGACAATTTACGCACAAGCATTATGCCCAGTGTTCTCAGAACACGACACAATTTGCTTTATGCCCACATTTGAAGAAGTAGGGGTTTATTGCCTTGCTCCTGTCCGGAATAATGTCGGTCGGTCCGGGTTAGCATTTGGTTATTTTTTCAGTGGAGCATAGAACAAAACAGAATAATTTTCGTTTGTATGAGATTTCATGAGCCTATGGTAAAAGATAAATGTATATACCAAAACTAATCCTTATATCAAAATTTGTGTACATTCTTACTCTTTCTTCCGCACAATGTCTTACATTATATTGTTGTTGGTTTATTGATAGGAAAGGAAATCAGGTCAAAGGTCAATGTCACATGGTCTTGTTTAATGAAATTATTTCTCCATAAACCATTTTGTGTGCAGAGGATGTCTAATAGTTGATTGATTTTCCCGGAATAAGAGCAAGAAACCTTTCGATTGTGTGATCAACCAGTCAGAGGAAACCTTTTCCAAACAATATGAGACAACCCCTTAATTAGTGATCATGAAAATACGTATGCTGGTATAGGGATATTCTCCGATAACATTAACGGTTTGAAGTCAATATTCTATTATAAAAAATGTCACAAGACTTGCAAATAGAGACCGATTTTGGCTGCGATTCGAGGAGCAAACACGTTTTAGTATTATTTCTTTATGTTTTGTACATTGATGATTCTGTTTTCATTATACTATGACTAACCATTGACGTTGTATTTTTTTAGGCATTTGCTATGACATATGTGTTCCACATAAATTATTCATTTCGCGTGCAGTGTATTCGAGCTTGAATCTCTTTCTCCCATCATATTGTACACAGATGATTCACGCCTGTCACTAAGTTTCAACTGGGAAACGTTTCTTTGTCTACTGTCATTGTGTGTTGCTAATTAGTCGCCTTGTTTAAGTGGTTTAAACAACGTCAGTTGTCAGAAACTTAAAACTTTATATTGTTTTGCATTGATCAACATAGTCGTGAGCATTGCCAGATGAACTGTTTACTAGTAAATACATATTGAATATATTATTGCCGTCGAACGTCAGTTTTGACGTCGGCACTCACGAAAATAATGGGGCAACTGTTGTAGATGCTGTTTTCTACTACATCAGTCCGTCCGTTCGTAAAAGTTGTTCCAACAATTTCTCAAAAAGCACCGACGATACTTTGATGAAACTTGGTGTGCTTGTGAAGATAAATTTCAGAACTATGCACGACCCCATTTTTCCTCTCGACATCTAAGGTCAGGCTAATGTTACTAAAAATATAACATGACCATAGAAAAGTTCGTTTCATTTAACTGGATTTTGCAATTTTTCCGAAAGTCCTGAAGGTTTTTGGACAAAAACTGTTTATACTTTTAAAGAGCCCCGTTGGAAATATGCAAGGCCTTTCAGTTTTCACCGGAGGTCAAAGTTCAGGTCAATGTTACTAAAAATAAAACACAGTTTAATATAGTTTACTCACTACGACTACATAAGATACGATCATGAAATTTAAGTATACTTATTGGGTATATGTTGCCTTTGTCTGTCTGTGAATCACTTCCACTGAACGACTCGTGTATTGCGTGAAATAATATCGAAACTTTGTTCAAAATCCCTCTACTCTTAACAAATAATTTTGTATTACCATAAATAACAATGGTAACATGAGAACCTACTTACTCATTTAATAAGGACTAGGTCACGCTGAATTGGACTCTGACTTGTTAACCACTTTTTTCTGTTGCCATAGATTGAATCTCTCGATTGAGTCAAATGTTTTAACATTTTATTACACACATGAATGATTACGAACATCATCATTTCGCCCATCTGTTGTTTTTACAATTCCATCAAGATCTCATGTCACCAGTAGATAACCATTCGTTCAGTGTCGATCATGATACCAAAGTTGCATGAATTACCATTAATTTAGTGCTCGAATTTATTGCAGGTCTGTTGTTTTTTTCTTTAACTCGAGTGCATTGTCATTAGGTTGTGATATTAACATTCCAATTAGATTTTATACTTGATCAATATTTTGTGGAATCAATGAATAAACATTTTTATTTTTATTTTGGATTTTTTGTTTGTATAAAAATGTTGAAACAATATGCCGTTATAATATCAAAAACGTGTTACTAAATGTAATAGAGAAATTACACGTTATCAAATGCAAAGGTCTACACACTCAATAAAATGTGCATATAAACAATTGCATAAGTCTTGTCATTAGTCAAAACAATCAGTGTACATGTCATCAGTCACAACAGTCAATGTACATGTCATCAGTCACACTAATCAGTGTATATGTCATCAGTCACAACAGTAAGTATAAATGACATCAGTCACAACACCCAGTGTATATATCATCAGTCACAACAGTCGGTATACATGTCATCAGTCACAACAGTCAGTGTACATATCATCAGTCACAACACCCAGTGTATATATCATCAGTCACAACAGTCGGTATACATGTTATCAGTCACAACAGTCAGTATGCATATCATCAGTCACAACCGTCAGTGTATATGTAATCAGTCACAACAATCAGTGTATCATCTGATCATCTGTATCTATACGTTGAAGATCCCGACTTGCAGTTTTTATTCAACGGGGTGAGAGAGCGCGTTATGTTGCGCGGTAGTTCTGTAGAGCGGTTTTGAACGACTCTACGCTGTCCTTCTGCACCACACTGTCTTGGAGGTGGTTCCAGTGAATGGCTGTGTCCACAAAGAAGGAGTTTCTATACTGTATAGCTTTGCTATCTGGGATTTGTAGGCCTTTTGAGTTGTTGCAAACTTGACTGTTTACGAAATTTGTTACTATATGGTCCGAAAAGGTTTTTGCTTTAATTTTGCGTTTAGGTTTAGAGAATTTAAGGAATTTGTCAGGTGGAAGTGACGGTACCAACCCATCAACCACCTTGTACATAAGGATGAGGCGTAGACTGATCCTTCTTTCCTTGAGCTCTTCCAACTTGAGGTCATATTTCATGCTTGTTACTGCACCGGGGCTTCTGTTGTTATAGTCTTTCTTTATGAACCTAGCTGCTCTGTTCTGTAGTCTTTCTAGTTTGTCAATGTCCCCTTGTAAGTATGGGTTCCATATGGTTGCCCCGTATTCCATGGTTGATCTTATTAATGCTATGTAGGCTGTTTTTCTGCATGCTTCAGGTACATTTCTGAGGTTTCTGCGTATAAATCCAAGTGTAGAGTTTGCTTTACTGTAAACATTATTGATGTGTTTGCTCCATTTGAGGTCGTTTGATATTAGTATACCTAAGTATGGATTGTCCTGTACTTGTTGTAATATGTGATTGTCTAGATCATAGAATTTGTTTGATTTTTGGTTTATTGACATAATATAACATTTTTTGGCGTTGAACCTCATGCCCCAGTCGCTAGCCCATTTTTCTAAGTTAAGAAGGTCTTTTTGTAGAGTGTGATGGTCTTTTTCGTTTTTAATTGTTCTGTACAGTAGGCAGTCGTCTGCGAATAGTCTGACGGATGAGTTTACGCAATCTGGGAGGTCGTTTATATGGCAGAGAAACATTATCGGTCCCAGGACTGTGCCTTGGGGTACACCTGAGTCTACGGTGGTTTCATTTGATGTTTCTCCTTCAACTATTGTTCTCATGTTTCTTTTGGTGAGGAAGTTGGTGAGCCATGTGTGTATGTTTCCCTGGATTCCGTATTGGTGGAGCTTGTGTAGGAGTTTGTTGTGTGGTACTGTGTCAAATGCTTTTGAAAAATCTAGAATGGCTATGTCAACTTGGTGTCCTTTGTTGTGTTCATTGAGGAGGTCGTCTAGTGTGGTAATCAGTTGTGTTTCGCACGAGTAACCAGATCTAAATCCATGGTTTAAGTTTGTTAATATTTTGTTTGATTCAAGGTGTTTTAGGAGGTGTCTGCATATAATGTGTTCCAGTATCTTGCAGATTACAGAGGTAAGTGAAACTGGTCTGTAATTTTCTGGTAGGTGCTTGTCCCCTTTTTTGTATATGCTTGAGATGTTTGCGTCCCTCCAGTCTTTTGNCAGTATACATGTCATCAGTCACAACAGTCAGTATACATGTCATCAGTCACAACAGTCAGTATACATGTCATCAGTCACAACAGTCAGTATACATGTCATCAGTCACAACAGTCAGTATACATGTCATCAGTCACAACAGTCAGTATACATGTCATCAGTCACAACAGTCAGTATACATGTTATCAGTCACAGCAGTCAATGTACATATCATCAGTCACAACAGTCAATGTAAATGTTATCAGTTACAACAATCAGTGTATATGTCATCAGTCATAACAGTCAGTGGACATGTCATCAGTCACAACAGTCAGTGTACATGTCATCACTCACAGCAGTCAGTGTACATGTAATCAGTCACAACAGTCAGTGTACATGTCATCAGTTACAACAGTCAGTGTACATGCCATCAGTTATAACAGTCAGTATACCTGTCATCAGTCACAACAATCAGTGTACAGGTTATCAGTGACAATAATCGGTGTTTTCAATATTATTATGTAAACAATAATACATTTTGTGTTTAAAAATGTTTGTTTTTTCCGTAAAACTAAATAAAATAATTGAACACAAATCGGAAATCTAGATGAATATGTGATAAACATATTTAAAGAACATTGCAATGGTTTATTCGAGATCATAGATTTTGATCGAAATGAATCAAGTATTCTGATGTTTTATGATTTCCCTTTCTAATAGGGATCGAAATGTCAATTAAAATGACACTTTTGTTTGAGAAATTTAAATGATTATTTGTGATTCAACCACGATAATTCAATGAAATACATTACCGTTATGAGATGACTGATGGATACGAATCTTTAAACTTAAAATGTAAAAAAAAGCAACGCTGTTTCATTAAGTCCCGTTTATTTTTACATGTTTTCTGTTTTTCCTTGTATTCCAACGCGATGAGCCCTAATAAATGTGGATTAAATCCTTCACTTCGTGGCGCTGTAATTACACGCCGATGTCAAAGACGGAACGTAACGTAACACCTGAAGCGTAACGTCGGCGTTAGAACGGCAAAGCAGATCGTTTGAACGTGACAGGATTTTAGAGCAGGTCGCATCCAGACTGTAGATTGTGTGAAAATTGGAACTGTCGTAACTTCCCGGATTTCGTGTCTCGTGAACTAAGGATTATATGTAAGATTGGATTTATGAACAGCGTGAATTTTCATTGGTACATGTAGTAAACAAATAACACAATTAAATATTAGAATTAAAAACAAACCGGAAGCCTTCACGATAAATACGATTTTAGCGTTATTTTTTCTTTCTAAAAGCATCATATAACTATATGACATCTTGGTCAAATACATAGTTTAATTATTAAATATGAATTTCAAGGATGAATTACTTGCATAATTGTAGACTTTCAACACCGACAAATCTTACCTAATACCATTAACGTGGTATAACATCCCGAGACTAAAACCCGCGGAAATCTATACACACCAATTATCGGAACGTGTGTCCTAAACGCAGACGGGATCCTTCTCGATACTCGGCAATGTGCGGAAGTCACGTGGTGGCGGCGGCGCTGTTGCTCTGTGTTGGGCTACTCGTGTGGCCCCATGGGGTGGCCGGGAACGCCCTGTTAAAGCCCGCACACAGGGGTATGATTTGGGCGCGCAGTGCCGTCAACTCGGGCGGCTATGACTACATGGGAGTCAACTGCGGTGGAATCGGGGTAAGTACATAGATCAACATCAAACATCAACATCACATATTGCATCGGGAGAGTTTGATATTAAGTGAGTGTATACCTAAATTAATGTATTTGTAATAGATTAATTGTTGGCTTTACAATGACATACTCCGCACAGTCTGTTGTGGAATATGAGACCAAGATAATAGCCATTCGTATTAACAGCAGTTGCACTGATACTGCCCGTTTCAAGCTTATCCACAACTTCTTATGCACACCGTAGTTTAGATACACACGGTTATTTAATAAACTTAGTTTGACAGTGAGATTCGCAGAGCCATTCTCGCAATTATAAAAAAGCTAGTTTTCTTGTCATAAGATTTTTATAAACTCTTGGGAATTTCATAGTATATCCTATGAACATTCCAAAACAAACTCGTCATGTTATATATTACGGTCTTTGCACAAATGAATTTCCTCAGTCTCACGTCGCAATGATTTCATATCTTCTTTCACGTGGTCACGAAGTCGGTGTCACTAACGCTCCGCTAGATCGCACGTCTTTTGGATTTCATTCAAATAAAACAAAAAAAAACACGGGCCATGTATTGAAATTAATTGATACTCTCCGTAGTTATTGTTATAGTATATGGAATTATTTCAAAAGTAGATTAATATGAAACGGTTATGAATGTGAATAAAAATATTCATACTAAAATAAGTCAAATCCTATTACGCACTCCGTTGGTGCGCAAGAAAAGACTAACAGGCTGCGTTTTCTCTTTGTCTTTCATTTTCACACAAATACCACCTGCTGGACATCAAGGCATTCACAATTAATCAATATCATTTTTTTTATCGTACTCACTTTTTTTCAAAATGAATATTCTTGGTCATAGGCCGCTTCAATTTTCGGAGAGAAAAGTCTTTATTTCTAGGTGCTGTGTTGCATAGGCGGGACAATTGTATCGTGTTTTGAGAAAACTGGGCATAATGCAATTGCGTAAATTGTCATCCCAAATTAGCCTTTGCAGTCTGCAGTCCTTATCAGGGACGACAATTTCCGCTTTTATGAAATTTTCGTTTAAATGATGTCTCTTATTAGCGAAAATCCAGTTAAGGCGGAAAGTGTCGTCCGGGATAAGCCTGTGCGGACTGCACAGGCTTATCTGTGATGACACTTTACGCACATGCATTATGCCCAGTTTTCTCAGAACGCGACTCTAATGATGCATCAATTAGGTGTTTCATTACTGAAGATGTGAAAACGCCGTGTCGTCTAGGGTTCAACCCTCGAGTGGTCATCTATATGATAGTAATGTGGTCACTCTTGCGTTTACAGTTGGCCGTTTGCGTATATCAACTAATGCACGAGGAAAAAAATGTATGTGCCTATATTTTTTGGGGGGCAACAAACCATGCATAGAGTAGGTAAGATCCGAGTAATGCTATTTAGTACAATTTGTGTGAAGCGTTGCATTACCGAAACTGTGAGAAGAGTAATTATCGCTCTCAGCATACCTTTACAGTTTTAGTAACCAAACGATTATAAGTAACCAAACGATAATTAGTAACCAAACGATTATTTGTAACCAAAATATAATTATTAGCCAAAATAGTATTAGTAACCAAACGATTATTAGTAACCAAACGATTATTAGGAACCAAACGATTATTTGTAACCAAAATATTATTAGTAACCAAATAGTATTAGTAACCAAACGATTATTAGTAACCAAACGATTATTAGTAGCCAAAATATTATTAGTAACCAAACGATAATAAGTAACCAAAATATTATTAGTAACCAAAAGATTATTAGTAACCAAACGATTATTAGTAACCAAACGATTCTAAGTAACCAAAATATTATTAGTAACCAAACGATAATTAGTAACCAAAAGATTATAAGTAACCAAACGATTATTTGTAACCAAAAGATTATTAGTAACCAAACGATTAATAGTAACCAAAAGATTATAAGTAACCAAAAGATTATTAGTAACCAAACGATAATTAGTAACCAAAATATTATTAGTAGCCAAAATAGTATTAGTAATCAAACGATTATTAGTAACCAAACGATTATTAGTAACCAAACGATTTTTTGTAACCAAAATTTTATTAGTAACGGCATTGATTATTTTTCATTTCGACTATGCATGTTCTGTTTGGTATAATGGTTTAACAAAATACATGTTAAAAGGTTATGGTTCTTTATATGATAAGAATTTGTTTAGCCTCTTTATTTAATTCCACCAACTAACTAGGACAACAATGAACATAAGGGCATGCTATTTTATTGTGTTATTCCGGGCATAAGGACGTATGCCATGGTTCTCTAAATTCCATGAGTAGTTTAACCTGTTTTACTTGTTTATAATAAATGCACTGAATTTGATCAATTATTTTAAAAGTTGTGTGAACCATGCTATGTTGCATAAACAATAAAAAAAAATACCTTATTTGTTTAACAACTTATGAAGTGCAATACTGATCACAGTTTATGCCTTTATACATGTTACTTTGTTTTAAACATGTATACTCATGGACTGTATGTCTAGTGTACAGTTAATAAACCACATATCTTTATGCACATGTTATCAATGTGGTGTTTATCGAACGGTTTATTATTAGCGTTTAATAACCCGTTTATGTCTGTGCTGACCATAAACACGTCAGCTATCGTAATATTATTACGAATATCAAGGTCCGAATACCGTACGGTGGTGTCAATGAACAAATGACCTCGATTACGCACTAACAGCTATGAAGCACAGTGTAATTATCCTAAGGGATATTAAATAATAATTAATCCTCTGATTTTACTCCTTTTGTTGACGTTTCGGCATTGCGCCTTTTAAGTACATGTTTACATCTTTAAAAACAGTTTAAAAACATTGACTTTATTATTGCCAATGTGTTATTGGAAATAATAAAGTCAATGTTTTTAGACGTCAGATGACGTTGTACATTATGACGTCATAAACGACGTTATATGACAATTGCTATGAAGCAAAACAAATCAAATAACGTAACGCCTGTCTCGTAACAAATACATAATTATAAAAAATAAGAAAGTGAAGTGGACACGATATATTGACTGCACGAGCTTGATTATACTGCATAACAACGATGTATGTTGTATGCATCATGTCCAAAGTAACGTGAACAGATTGGTAACCAATCGTCATTTGATTTGTTAATAGTTACTAAAAGTTGTCGTGTTTCCAAATGATGCAAACGTAGTTTGATGGTTTATGCGAAATAAAAGAGCTGTATTTTAACATGTCTGATACAAAATATTACACCAATGTTGATTTAAATTTAAAAAAGTTTTACATGCGGTGCCGTTGTGCTAACATAGTGATAAAACTACGATAGCATGATTTAAATTTGCATTTATTTTATTATATTAGTATCACATTTAACTTTGTAAAGTCCCGTCAGACTAACGTGGATCACACACGCGATATGTATCAACGCCCAGACTCGTTCTAATACCGTCTGTTCTATTGAAGCAATTAAAACTTCAACAAATATATAAAATCTGTTTCTTAAAAATGACATAATCATGTATATTACTAGTAATCCAGAGACAAGTTAATGTGTTGTATCACAGTTAACGTCGTTCGTATCATAAGAAATAAAGATATATAGAGCTATACTCGTACTATATTTACTATTGAAGCCATTAAAACTTCAACAAATATGAAAAAATCTGTCAAGTTAAATTTACATAATCATGTATGCTACTGGTAATCCAGAGACAAGTTTATGCGTTGTTTGACAATTAACGTCGTCCGTATCATAAAACATAAAGATAGAGTTTATTTTTACATACATTAGGCTTTAAGGCCATAAGTACACACATATTACAACACAATATATTCACAGATGGTCAATGACGTGCACAATTTTCAACAGAACCAAGATCAAAATCTTTTCAGAAAGTTGTCATAATACAAACATATTTGTAAACATTTTATCGTATTTCGTATGTTTATATTAAAGAGATAAATACATGAAAGTACATGGAGAGAAACTATTGATAATATAAGTCAGCTCTCAATTTCAAAGCTTTAAAAACAAAAATGGATAGTTTCGTAAACTTTTGTCATTGTCAATCCGAAACAGGTCAATACACTTGATCATGTGTGTGTTCTTCCAATCATATTTATTTATATACTGCTTACGTAAATAATTGAACATACATGTAAGGATAGCTATATAGAGCTAGTGTTTTAAGATGGTAACAATAAACTGATTGGTGAAATGACCGACTTTCCATTTCTAAAACTGTGTGCTTATTTTGATTTTGGTAGTCATCTATGTTTAACATACAATTAAAGATGTAGTAAGTAATATATTATTAAAATGACAGGGTTGGGAAGGTGGGCTTTTTCAATATCACACTGCGATATTTCAATTAGTAATTCTTCCATATCCCAAAGTATCGGACTGATTATTCCGTCGTTCGTTATAACTTTAGCATAGAGTACATTTTATGCATTGTACTCTGTTCAATGTGTGTATGTGTACCTATATGAAGTGTATTATGTAAAAAGACAGGACTGACGTTTAAATTGTCAATATGCCACTGTGAATATAGGATGACACTTTATGACATGTTTTATCTTGCATGCATATACTGCATTCCCTCTATTTTTAGCGCATGCCCTTTATTATACACGATCTGTGTCGGCCTGAAAACAGAAACCATCTTGATGTATGTTTTCTTTCCGTTTTACAATTTAAACATTCAAATGAATAGTCGTCCTACGGTGTTCCATTAGTGTCACTCGTTGTTGTTTTTTTTTCGAATTGTCGACTTCCGGATTGTAATAATAACGCGAAAACACGAAACGAGGACGAGAGATCACGATGAGTGTACGAAAGAACACGAGAGCATGATGCAAATTCACGAGATAGCAATATCATGCCTTCGGATAAATAATAGATCGTAAATGCGAGAACACGATGCGAGATTTGGTTATTATGCGCTTCTGATTTCGCATCGTATTCGCATCACAAACTCGCGATCTCGCTCGTGACTTTTGACATTTTGGATTACAAGCATGAGTACGCGAACAAAACGATACGAAAGCACGATACGATATCGCCATACTATGAAGCGAGATTTCGAGAGTACAATGTAAGAACACGGAACAAATATGCGAGATTGCGAAATTAATATCGCGATACCGCAGCATGCTTTTTTCGTGATTTCGTTAAATCTTAGGTCGAGATTGCGCGATCGCAGTTCAAAATGTCATAGAATTGCTCCAATTACCTTTAACAATAATTTTGTCTCATAGCCAATTAAACACGTGAATCAATATATGCTTTCCATATCTATCCGGATCTCAACGTTATTGAGGAAAAGCCTAATCAGTAGGTTCAAACAAAGCTGACCCTTTTGATGTACCAATGGTATTTACTATCGGATAATTTTAGTTCATATTTTCGGTGATTTTGAAACGAGCTTGAATGGATCAGCTTGGTTGGAAGCACCAGATTCGTGGGATTTTCAATATCAGGGCAAAGTCCAGAGTAAGTCTATGTTATGGCCATATCATATGCTATATTTAGGGAATTATTTGTTATATTTTGTACATAACACAAGAAAAAAACACACAATACAGAGACTTTAGAACAGTTTAATGCTTAGTATATGAATATATTCTACGGACATATATTTATCATTTGTATAATATTGTCCTAAGATATGATGAGTACACGTGAAAATATATAAATCTGAATGGAACAAATTGTAGGTACACTTTATATGGATAATGGATTTTCTAAGAACGCGTGTTCGTAAACAATGACCATAGTAAGGGATAATATTGTTTACGTAACAAAACATGCTTTTTTCGTAAAAATCAACACGATATTTAATGTGCGGCAAACAGGTTCACGGAAATCAATGTCGTTGTAAATGCTCGCCATTGAAATCGTAAGGTCATATGCGATGTTGAGGAATTACGATGTGATGTTGCAAGAACACGAGGAAAGAGCTTGAATCAACGATGCGAGAAATAAATATCGCGATTTCGCAACGAGCACTTGCATTTCAACCTTCGCATATATACAAGGACAAGATCGCGAACCCCACGAGATTACGATGCGAGTTCTCGATATTGGTTTCGCGAGCTAGAATAGATATCGCATCGTAGTATTGTGCCCTCGCATCGTGATCTCAAGATTATAATCAAGAGATCGTCAGTGCGAAACATCGAGTGGCACTGACGGAACACCGTAAAAATGAGACGGTAAAAGTTATGGTTTTCTAATGAAACGTTAGATATTCCGTTAGACTGTTCTAAAACAAAAACGCCAACAAAGGTAATTTATTACTATTTCACGTAGTTACGTTATCTATTTCGACAACTCGCGAAGTGGTTAAACATCTGAGAACGGAAAGTCATCGTAAATTGTCTCTTTTTCTGAATAAAATTTCCGTCCTTACAGTCGAGGGGTTGATGGACCACATCTGGTCGCCTCATTCCTTAGGACTTGTAGGACCATGTTTATCACAGAGCCTATTTTTTTACACACATACGGGTGAAGGATATGTTGGACTTTTTCACATTTAAAAATATGAAGATTGGCAAATTATTGGGAGAAGATCACAGGAAAATATTATTTCTTTGCATATAAAACTGAAGGCAATTTTAATAATCACAGAAAATGATCATAATAATATGATTTCCATTTTCAAACGTGTGAAGAAGCTGATAATGGTGTTTACAGATGTGATGTATGTGTCTAGAGGTACCGTATATTTCAAAATGGACTCTTTTATGATACCACTATGCTGAACTCGACGAGCCACAAAAGTGAATGGCATATTGTAGTTATTTAGCAAGTCAAATCATTATCTGTCAATAATTGATTCGTTTTATATCTCGACTTTACTCGTTACGAATGTTCTTAGCGGGAGCTGTAATTTTGTGATCCCGCTAAGACATTTCGTAGCGAGTAAAGCCGAGATAAAGAGCGAATATTAATACGAAATAAACGCTAATAACTTTCTTGCTGGTATTGCTGGGAAGCGAGCGGCATTTAAAAAATAATTAAAGTAATTAAGGGTATAAAACGGCAAAAATACCTGTCTCGGCTTGGACGTCGCCATCTTGACTATCACGTGATTACCCACTCTGATTAAGATACAAAATACATGCACATTATTTACATGTACATATATGTTTTAGTGTAATATAAAATTTAATTTTAAGTAAATGTAGAAAGTCAGTGCTAATTAGTTTATTTCTGATCTGATCAGGAATGATATTCGATTCTCGAACATGTATAAAATTAGCGCGCTAGTGCTCCAATTTACAGCAATCATTGTCTTAACTTTGATTATTTTATCGCAGTTTTTTAAAAGAAAGAGTAGCACTTACTTTCTATCTCTTAGTATTGTAAATAGTGATAATAGAATGATATTTTATATAATGCTATGCAAACGTTTGCAATATCTCTTATAGCTCAATACCATGAGCGGTTATATACATAATGTTTTAATGTGAATATGTGTCACTGTTATAAGTATGTAATGTATGTATATAAATGAGAATAAAGAATGAAACTGTAAAATAGTGAATGGCATTTTTACGATACTTTGTTAATTTACTGGCTAATTAGTATGTTTTACCGCCTCATTACGTACTAATAAACTGACGTCTCGTCATAGTTTATATTTATGAGTCAGATAATGCAGCATTTTAAAAGTTTCCAGGAATGACACATTTATTGGTGACAAAGTGTTCGAATTCCATAAATGTATAATTAACATTGTTATTTAAGATAAATGACCGTATTAAATCATTGACTTGAATGTTTTTCAAATAAATATGCGAACTTCTTTGTTAATTTTCTGGCTAATATGATTTTATTACCGCCTCATGACGTAAGGTACTTATTAATTGACTTTTTCTAGATGGATTTCGTAATAAAATTAATGAATTCACTTATACAAGTGTCAAGGCATCATTATGACACTCTCATTGGTGGCAAAGTGTTATTGAAAACAAAATCAGATACACACAGACAAATCATAACTCTTTCCTGATATATTTCGCTTGATTTGTTTTTATTTTTCAAAGTTTGTTTTTCATAAATGGACTGCATTTTCCTTCTGTTTCTCAACAAAACCAATGATTGTTAGTTTAAACATATTGTATTTCAGGAACAAACATATTATATGCAAAGTATGCATACATAGTAACAACTGATTTACATGTTCCGAAAATGGATGAGAACCAAAGACCAAGTCTTGCTTAGTTCTTCTTCGTAAAATGATTGTTCTGTATGTATATACTATTGTCCCAACTGCAAACTCAACCTAGAATCAAATTTTGATAATTTAAATAATAATATACGATAAATTACCGTATTAAAACAATGACGTGAACGTTTTCCAAATAAATTTGCGAACAGTGTGAATTAAACGACAGAAAATGGGCTCTTAACCTTATTCAATTTTACTACAATGTAAATTGTATCAATACAACTTCAATAAGTAAGAAATCTATATAAGGTTGCACGACTTAAATCAGGTGTTAACGCGTCTCACTGACAAGTTACTGTAAGATATACTTCAGTATATATATAAGATATGCACAGATGACAGTTTTATTTCGTATGCTTTCTTTTGAAAGTAGACGTCATAGTATGCCGTTTTAATGAGAGGTTTATGATTTATATGTGCATGCATTTCATATAAGAAGTCTGAAAACGTTCTAGACAACTAGTCTTTAGTAAATAGTTGTTCAGATTAATGCTCTGTCTTACGTTAAATGATACACTGCACTGTCACTGGCAATGCCGTTCTTTAAAGTACTCATGTAACAAACTAAAAACATAGTTTAATAGCTATACTGTATATGTGTACTTTAAGCTAGGCGACATTTCTGGGATATCATGTTCAAAGTAGCCATCATATTGGTTTACAACATTGACACAGGCGTAAGGTGTAATCATCTATATGTGCATATATATGTAATATATATGGCCCCGTTTTGCCTGTAGTAAGACGGTAAATGTTGACAGTGTGTGATTGTTACTAGTTATTATATTCGTGAGTGTAACAAATACCTTTGAAGTGATGTCTATTAGAGCAACGATTAATGTCTGGTCACGACATCGATTGTATTATTTGTAGATATGTATGATTATAAAGGGCCATACTATGGTCCAGTCAAAAAAAAACACGAATTCGAACTGATTGTTGGGGTTGTCCAATGTATAACCAAATTTCCGTGTACAATGTCCCTCTAAACAGCCCGGCGGTTACTTGACTTTAACATGGACAAGTACAAACGAAGTGAAACTCATCTTCAATGTTTCTACTGGTACTGTGTATGTTGTAATATTTGAGACATTGAAGATGAGTTTCACTTCGTTTGTATTTGTCCATGTTATAGTGTTTTAAGACCAAAATACCTAAAACGTTATGTATATGTTAATCCATCTGTCACAAACTACTGACTTCATCCGAAAAAAAAGAACTTGTCAAGTTATGTTAATATATAAAAGAAGCATTTATAATTCGAAAATCATTGACAAATAATACCATATAACCGGTATCACTTTCAAAATCTTTCTGTCATTTTAATACTTTATGTTTTGAAAGTTTACTATATTCATATTTTTCATTTTCATTTGTTTTTGTATTGAACTTGTATTGAAAGCGTGACACACTTACTAATATATTGTATGTATTAAGACGATGTACTTATGTTTAAGTCTGACTAAAATATATGTTCTGTTCTTGGACTGATCGGATCGCCTCCTTTCTTTAGCACTTTATTATTTTCGGGATATTGTTTGCTTATATTTTGCATTTTATTGTATGTTTTCTGAATATCATCGTATATATTCTGAATATCTAATAGATCTATACATGAATATTATATATATCATGGACTATACTCCGTTTAATCTCTTTTATATATACTGTTAATAGTCGAATATATTCTCTTATATCTTCTAGTTTTACTCTTGCAGATTATGTATGTTATCATTAATATGCTGTATGATCGTATTTATTCTCGAGATTATTCAGCTAATAATCGTTTAAGGTCAAGTGCTCTATCATTGCACATGCATATTTTAATACATGAATATACACATTTTAAAACAACGAATAGACGTCAATTTGGCATATTTGGGAGTTAATTATGATTGATACATTCCGTAGTATCATACGTGAGTTTAAATGGCCTTTTCGCCCATAGAAGGAAAATTGTTTTGTGATAGTTTTATCCTTGGTCTTTTCGCTCATTAAAGGTTTATTGTTTTGTGATAGTTTTATCCTGGAGTATTCCCTTTTAGACTACGCCATGCTAATTAGCATGCTGTCCTGTAAAATGTCCGACCACAATGCCTACTTTGTATTATTTGTGAGAACATACTTCAAAACGCGTGTGCAGTCGACGAATAGTAATGGTTTATGGTTTATTTATTCGCATACTTATTCATGGTTTATGTTATATTTGTTTCGCATAATCAGCAATGCTTTTGTAAATGCTTTTGCAAAAATAAATCATATCATAAATACATATACACAGTAAGATGAAGTTTGGCTATACAGAGAATTATTGTATGCAATATTTATTATAATTGTTATACCATTAGAATATGAAATTAAATCGTAGCATACAATCATTTCCGATAGATGATATAAACAAAAACAAACACACACAAAAACAAACAGGAAAATATAACAAAAAACAATGGTATTTAACATGAAGGCATTTTTAACAAGTAGGACGCAAGAGAAGAATCAATGATATCGTTTCATTTAAACATTGCAAAGTAAATAAATGTCGATACTTCACGGATAAATTTTTTACAGACTTTATTAACATAATGTTTTCGAAATAATTCAATGTGTTAAATGACAGCCTAATGTTGTATTTTACCTAAAATCGCTGTAAATTGGACAAAAACAGAGATTATGAAATTCAGATTCAATCATACAAGTAGTACACACTTTAAACTTACGATAATTGACGTTAATATTATTAAATCTTCATCTTTCTATTTCTAAATGATGCGAACACAGTCGGAATCTACTCAATACAAATCGTTGTAATGTAAATATGATATAGTATTTAAGCTTACCTTGAGACTGTATACATTCAAACCAATTTTGAATGAAAACATCGCGGACTCTTTGTTTTAGCATACACATGTAATCCATCTCGTGATACTGGTACAATCATAAATTACTAAAACCAAGATAATAAAGTGTAGTTTTAACAGCATTTGGCCAACACAGTTTGCTATTAATATTCATGCAATCATCGTCAGTAGTTAATGTATTTAACCATTTGAGCGCTGGAACCGGATTTTGAAGGCCTTTGCAAACAGTTTGGATCCAGATGAGACGCCACAAAACGTGGCGTCTCATCAGGATCCAAACTGTTTGCTTTTCTGATAGTATTCTTTGAAAAAAATCGAAGAAAATGCTAATTTTAGAAATTTAGCAGACAACATTTTAGCAGACGACAAATTTCCCAGCATGCAAAGGGTTAATACTCTATTTATAAAAGTATTCTGTGATATCTTGATTTTACACCAATAGTTAAGGGCTCGTTCTTTACAAATGGCAGACAATGGGAAGCGGTAAGGTTCACATAGTACAGCTAGATGTTTGTTGACGTACCCCAAGTATTTGTTTACTGAATGTTAAATGCAATGTATCAACCTCGGGCATATCGTAAATTGCCCAGACTTCCCAGCCAGACGTGATTATTGGTGCTACAATTGAGTCAAAAATAAATAATTAAGTTTTAATATTTAATTTTATTCTGCTTAATAATGAAATAAGGTGATTATGTATAAATTATTTCGTCTGAGTGTTACCAAAAACATTTGGTTCGACTCAAGCGACAATAACAAGAATATTTTCAGTATACATAATAATTTGTCTTATTGATGTGGTCGATTACATTTTGAACATAAGTCTATTTGTACAATTATTAGAACTTTATTTTTGCAACTTGAAATTAATGCAGTTACGATCAACCGACATGTAAGTTAACATTCTAGGACTCAAATGACTTTTTGTTAAACATATTCGTCTATTAAAATTAAGACCTACACGAACTGTGAAAATCTACTTGTGGAAAAGTGAGTCGGTATCATCATTTAAAATCACATAATTAAAATATTTAAATATATGAAATGACATTATAAAGTTAAATTATTCCAAATAAAATTGTAAACTGTGAGCATTTTACGACAAAAACAGGGCAGTAAACATTATACCATTTTACTGAAATGTAAATTTTATGAGTTTATCTGCAAAAAATAAAAAACTTACTTTCATACGATTAACTGTTTTCTAACAGATTTCCCAAATGTCTCAATGACACGTTTATTGTACGTTTTATATCCCTCTTTAATTTATTAATATGGGATCTGCATTGAAGACAGTTTTATTGTGTGTGCGCTCCTTTGACAGTAAACTTCCTAGTGTGCCATTTTTACCAGAGGTATACCCTTTACCGTAATGACTCTAAGTTTTCGAACACTTAACAATAATTGTTTCGTGTTCGAAAATATAGATTATTCCCAAAATACAGTGTCCGAAAATATAAAGATAAAAGTATACCTTACGTGTTGGATCTTCCTATATGCCTATGCTTAACCCTTTGCATGCTGGGAAATTTGTCGTCTGCTAAAATGTCGTCTGCTGAATTTCTAAAATTAGCATTTTCTTCAAAAAAATTCAAAGAATACTATCAGAATAGCAAACAGTTTGGATACTGATGAGACGCCACGTTTTGTGGCGTCTCATCTGGATCCAAACTGTTTGCAAAGGCCTTTAAAATCCGGTTCCAGCGCTAAAAGGGTTAACGTCACTAATGAATATCGTTTGCTTGTAAATACCAAACCCCTTATTATTAATTACTTAAGGATATATGTGCAATGAATTTAACAAAATTGCATTGTTTAAAAAAAATACCGAAAGATATTCCATTGTAGTAATTCGACCGTAGAGTACAAGGATTAGCCGTTAGAATTTTTAATTTGCACGCAAACGAACTATGAAAATTGTGATCACCTTGCCTTTAACACACACAAATATGACGCAATACAATTTGTACCAAGACGTCACACGAAAGCAAGAACATATAGCTGTAGATAACTGGATTGTGAAAATACACTAATGAACAAAACACCAGTTTTCATAAGAAATCAAATAAACATGTTTGGTATTATTGACATCATACAATTATTCCCGACATGATAAACACCCTAAACCACGAATGTATTTAGCGAAACGTGTTATTTCAAGACTATGAGTCATTCATTAATTATCGGGTGAATTCGCATTTATCTGGTAGGTTTTATGACCATCATCAGGTTGAAAAACACATGTGTGCTATGTCAACGGACAAAATGCATATAGGCTGATTTCGCATAAAATGTCACCAAAAATGAGAGTCATTAATAATAGGTGAAAATCTGGATGGCCGAAAAATGTAAGTAAAAAAATATTTATTTAGAAGGTTGTGTCCGAAAACACAGTGTCCGAAAACTTTTCATATTATTCTGAAAACATTCCGGTCTATTTTAAGTTTCAGTGTTGTCTTACGTTGAATGGTACTCTACACAGTCGCACGTTATTTCGCCTCAAATTAGGCATAGGCAAAGAGGATATTTTAACTATTATTCAAGTTTTAACATAAGTATCTAGCGATCGGGAGGTCACGGGTTCGATCCCCACTGGGAGCGTTGCTTTGATCTCCCCCAAAGACACCAAGTACTGGTTCTAGTCACAGGAAACGGACTCGAGAGCGTTTCAATAAGCTTAAGGCTTTCGATGCAATCGAGCTACAATAAATAGGTTTAAACTTAATTAAACTATAACCATAAGTAACCTTATTGCGGTCGTTAACATTTGAAGACGCCTTGACAATATATTAAAGCCCGTGTGTGTTTTTTTTTTAAATCGCCCAATGTTAAGGTCATATCTTAAGCATTACCCGGGCGCGTACAGCCGTAATGCAATCGCAAAGCGTTCGAATTTTAACAAAATAATGTCAATGGATTTCAACCAGCGTCACCGAAGTAATAATAATAAATATGATAGCGTGAGCTTTTGATATGGACCAAAAAAATAAATCAAAGTAAAAAGGATGGCCTATATATATGTAAAATCAGGATGTTATTATTGCGTGAACTTGTTCGTTAACACACCCCTATAACAGACAGAATTCGGACTTTAATGTATATTTACCTTACCAAGGTGAAATTAACGTTAATTTCATAATTAACAAATAAAATATTATTTTAATTGATTTACAAACTGGATATTTCTATATGTGCAATATATGATCATTTAATATATGTAACATATATATTTATGATAAATGACAGTTTATGTTGGGAATGTGTAAACTTTACGAGTTATCACGTTGGCGATTGAAACATATCCCTTTAAAGTAACGTCATTTCGCGCGACGGACCTCGTCATTTATGTTCACTGAATCACCAACGCAATGTTTATTGTATCACCTACAGACAGCAATGTTTGCCATAATGAGGTCCAGTCACATCACATCGCGCTTGGTCATACACTGTCCAGATCTTCACTCCCCTACTGGTCAACTGTGAACGCTGACGAGAACGCAAATATGAGAAATCTGGATACAACCATGCACGCTGTTTGGTGAACTTAAGGCAAAGCACGTCATACATCTATCCGTTACAAGAAGTGATGACCTTTTATGTTGTATTCGTGTGCATGGTTCCTTCATATGCATCGTTTTAAACTCGACATGTGAATTCAGAGACAACGTTTGCCAGAAACAAAACTTTTGTTTAACTGATCCTCAATTTTGCAAATTGACAAACAAGACTTTGACATATTTTGGACAGTGTAAGACAGTATAGCAAACAAAGTTGTTTTGTAAGTAACGAAAATTATATTTTGAGTTTTCTCCAATGTGAACGGAAAACATGCCAGTTAACTATTAAGTCAGTCGATAACGGATCACATAATAACCGAATGAGCTTTGTAATAAGAAGGATATTTTTAAGGGCTTCGTAACCTTTTTAGTTCAAATAAGGTCCTGTGGTGTGTTCTTTTCATGTTCCATTATTGATTTAAAAAATAATACATCGCAGTCGATTCGTTGCAAATATATTCAAGTTGCAAATCGGTAACTTTGTAAGAATAAATGACGTTAAACTTTTGATTCAGATGACTGAGGTTTTTACCCTGATGGAATCAACGTTGTTTCAATTCCGTGTTTTTTTCTTCATTTCCGTGAAACTGCTCTACGTGGTGGCCTCTTTATTTCCGATCATTGATTCTGTAAAATAAAGGCTTTAACAAAACAATTTGAACACGTCTTGTTTACGTGATCATGTCAAAACGACTCGATGACCCTTATATTATTAACTTCATTTGTCGGAAAAGAATTCAATTTATATTTATTTCAATGCATAAAACTGACAATGATTTACATGTTTTTAATACACGTTTGTTGTTTTGAAGATTTATTGGAAATAAAAAAATCATCATTTTAAAAATTGCAAATGAAGGGAGGAGTATATTAAAAATGTGATTGACTTTTATTTGCGCATATTATGCAGAGTATGCCGAGGCATTTTAGTCATGAATGGAACTTCATTTTTAACTATCCACTTGCTTGAAATATGCCATCAACTGTGTGGTGATTTTCGATTATTCCCTTTATTTTACCGGATGCAATGAAGAATGGAACAGCTTGAATTGCTCGGAAGTAAACGGAAATGAATCGCATTCGCGGTTGACATTGAATTAAAGATCGTGGCATATGCGGTGATTAATCAGTTCCGATTACTAATTTATCAAAACAATCATGTATTTTGTTAACTTGACATAAATAATTTAAACGGAATAAATAAGAATTATTAATACATAATTGTAAACCTATCTGGCAGTCCATCAAGTGTACTACTTATTATAGTCACATTATTTATAAGGTTATCAAAGGCTTCATTTTAGGTAAATGGATCAATAACTTAAAATATCAATAACTTAAAATGAGGCAGTGTTAAGTGTTATCTATGCGAGTGTAGGAAGGTGTTAATTTCACAATGAGACATGAAAAGCGTTTCCATGTTTTCTTGCGCTGAAAACTAAGTTACTTAGATTTCATACCTTTGTACTCCCTTCCGCTAACATAAAAGTATATTTAAATCAATTTCAAGAACATAAAGTAACTATTATGCGCATTAAAAGCATAGCACCATACATTTGATCAAACTAGACTAGGATAGAATATAAATAATTTAATATGAATCCAACTTCTTACCAAAACATTAATTGTTCAATATGGATACTGTATAAGATATAAACACCGAAGATGCCAAAATTCATGAAAATGTACAATCTGGGGTCTTTGACGGCGACGACAATAATTATGATGATATGGTGATGATGATGATGATGATGATGATGCTGATGATGCAGCAAAGTCCAATTATTAAGATTATTGTTTCAATTGTATGCACCTGTAATATTGACCTCGACATACATGTTTGTCCGTGTGACCTTGAATTTCGGCTTGTTGAATGTCCAAGTCCAATCTGAATGGAGTTATATGTTATCGCATATATTGTGTATATCTGATATAGTCATGTTTATCATATAATATAGTCCGTATAATATCGTATATATACTGTACATGGTCGCAAATCTTCTTGTGTTTTTTTATTTTTACTCTTGCAGTTTCTGTATTGTAACATGTATGTGATGTATAAACCTATATATTCTCGAAATTATTCTGTTTATTCTCGTATTAGGACAAGTGCGCTATCATTGCACATGCATCGTTGTATACATAAATATACACGCCTTTTATACAACGATTAAACGTCAATTTGGCATATTTGGGAGTTGATTATGATTGATACATTCCTTTGTATCATACGTGAGTTTATATGGCCTTTTCGCCCATAGAAGGTAAATTGTTTCGTGATAGTTTTATCCTAGCGTATTCACATCGAGACTACACCATGCTAATTAACATGCTTCCCTGTAAAATGTCCGAACACAATGCATACTTTGTGTTGACTGTGAGCGATACTTCAAAATGCGTCTGCAGTGACGACGAATATTAATTATAATATTGTAATTAATATTAAATAGTAATAATGTCGTCTGAGTGTTGCCAAAAACTTCAGTTCGACGCAAGCGACAATAACAAGAAATATTTTCATTGTGCATCAAACAATTTGTACAATTATTAGAACTATATTTTTGCAACTTTAAATAAATACAGTTACGATCAACCGATATGTAAGTTAAAATTCTGGCGCTATAAGGGCTATTTGCTAAACATATTCGTCTATAAAAATGAAGACCTACATGCAAGGTGAAAATCTACTTGTGGAAAAAAAGAGTCTGTATCATCACTAAAAACACAGAATTTAAATAGTTAAATATAATAAATGACAGTATAAAGCGAAAGTATTCCAAATAAATTTTCAAATAATGAGCATTTTTACGACATTAACTGGGCAGCAAACCTTAAACCAATTTACTGAAATGTAAATTTTAACAATTTATCTGCAAATAAAAAGGTAACTTTCATACGATTAACGAGTTTCCAAAATGTCTCAATGACACGTTTATTGTACGTTATATATACTTTTTTTATTGGTATGCGATCTGTATTGAGGACATTTGTATTGTGTTTGTTCTCCTTTGACAGTAAACGTCATAGTGGGCCACTTTTACCAGAGTTATACCATTTATCGTACTTAATCGGACTGTTTGGAAACTTTAACATCAATATTTGTTCCGTGTTCTAAAATTTAGATACTCAAAATTATTCCCCAAAAAACAGTGTCCTAAAATTAAGAGAAACACAATATACCTTTTGCATTCGATCTTTCTATACTGCTGTGCATAACGTAACCTATGAATAATAGCGTTTGCTTGTAAATACCATGCCGTTTAGTATTGATTACTTAAGGATATGTTTGCATTGAATTTAAAATAATTTCATTGTTTTTAGTTTTGTTTTACGGAATGATATTAAATGGTTGCAATTTGAACACTGACTACAAGCTTAAGCATTTCATATACTGTCATAATAATATTTAATTTGCACGCAAACACACTGTGGAAAATGTGATAACGTCGTCGTTTACACATAAAATATGGAGCGATACCATGTGTGCCAATATGTCACAATTAAGCAAGAACATATAGCTGTAGATAACTGGATATTGAAACTACACTAATGAACAAAACACCAGTTTTCATGAGAAAAATATTTATTGGCATAATACTGTTGTTCCTGACATGAAACACACCCAAATCCGCGAATGTGTTAAGCAACACGTGTTACTTCATTACTATGATTCATTCATCAGTTATCGGGTTAATTCGCATTCATCTGGCAGGTTTTATGACCGTCGTCAGGTTGTAAAACACATGTGTTCTATGTCAATGGATTATTAGTCCAAACTGGTTGATTTCTCATAAAATTCCACGGTCCGAAAAAAGAGAGTTATTAATCATAGGCAAAAACCTGGGTGTCGGAAAAACGGGAGTAAAAAAGTAACAAAAGAGTGTCCGAAAACTTAAAGTTATTACAGTACTTATACAGTTCATAATTGTCTGGAAACATTCCGGTCTATTTTCCGGTGCAGTTTTGTCTTACGTAAAATGTAATTCTACACCGTCGCACGTTTATTCGCCTTACATTCAGCGTAGGCACAATTGATATAAGTATTCAAGTATAAAGGCCTCCTCACACATAGACGAATCCATATGACGAAGCCTGGAGAAAAGGGTAAATTTATGAATTCTAGCGAATTCTTGCCGAAATTGTTTGAAAATTTGTTGCATTGTGTAATATTATAACGAAAGGTGAACGTAGAGGAACTATTTGGTGCGAATGATTTACGAAGTGTGACGAACAGTTACTGCAATTCGTTATAAAGCGTTAGGTCGCGCAAATAATATTCGTTCTTTCGGTTATCGATTAGGAGCTATTAAGAGCGTAAAGATACGAATTTAAGCGCAACCTTGCGCATACTTGCGCATACCGCCGAATATTTCCGAAACGGTGTTTCTGCATCCGGGCGTTTTGATATAGACTAACTTTTTTCCGACTCGACAGTATTGCTGTGACTACTGATTCTGTAAGTCAAAAGTATGCCGCCTATGGGAAGAGGGAGAGGAAGAGGAATTCTGATTCATTATAAATCTTGGCATCTCCACTTGAACCGTATCCTGAAAATACAAAAGGATAAGAAATTGTCAGTATACAACTGTACATTGAAAACAGCACTACATGTATATAATTAATGTAATAACAAAATAATGCAGTTAAATTTATGTACACTATTACTCACCACCCAGATCACACCATACAAACTTGTAGTCCGAGTCGACAATGGCCAGTACAATGATGCTGAAGAATCCCTTATAATTATAATATAAGGAACCAGAGCTGGCAGGCTTTCTGATAGCTATGTGCTTGCCATCAATAGCAGCAACGCAATTTGGAAAGTTCCAATTCTTGAGGAAACCATCAGCCAGTTGTCACCATTCTTCAGGTGTGGAGGGGGCTGTTATAACCTCATCAACATATTCTTCACATATAGCATGACACACGTCTCTGACCACTACAGAGAGGGTATTCTCAGCGACCCGCCAGGAATACTGCATGTCTGAGCACTTGACACCAGAAACCAGGTGACGTAGTGTGGCAGCTAACTTTAGCCCTGTGTGAGGAGGCTTTTAGGGATAAGTAACCTTATTGCGGTCTTTAAATAACGTTTGAAGACGAATTGACGCGTGTGTTGTAAAAATCGCCCAATTTTTTAAGGTCACATTGTAAACAAAAAAACATTTCCAGGCCCGCATACAGCCTAAATGCAATCTCTTAGCCGAGTAAAAGTTTTATTTCGTTCAACCTTTAACATTACACTGTACATTTATTTCAACGTGTGTCACCCAAGTAATAATTATAATAATAAATATGTTATCGTGATCAGTGGTATCGACTAAAAATAAATAAAAATAGAAAAATAGTAGAAGGAGGGCCTATGTAGGGATATGTAAATCCGGATGTTATTCTTGCGTGCCTTGGTTTGTTAACTCACCCCTATATCAGACAGAAAACTTACTTCAATACATATGAGCCTTACATACTTGAATTTTCTTTAAGGTCACAATTGGCACACTATCATTCTAATTGATTTACAAACTGGATATATCTATATGTGCAATATATGGAATAAATATATTGATAATAAATGGCAGTCAATTTGGAGAATGTGTTAATTTTACGAGTTATCACTTTCGCGATTGAGACCTATCCATTTGAAGTGACGTCTGTTAGAGCGAACGTCCCGGTCATTTCTGTTCACTGCATCACATATTCAATGTTCACTGCATCACATATTCAATGTTCACTGCATCACATATTCAATGTTCACTGCATCCCCAGTAGACAATTATGTAGCTCATAATGAGGTCCAGTCACATCACATCGCGCTTGGTCATACAATGACCAGATCTTCACTCACCAACTGGTCAACGGTGAACTCTGACGGGAACGAATGTACAACACGACGCAAACAAGAACAATCTTGATACAACCATGCACGCTGTTTGGTCTATTTATTGCAAATAACGTCTATCCGATACAAGGACTGAGGACATTGCATGTTTTATTATATGCTTTCGGTGGTTTATAGAGAAGTATCAGTGAAATAAAACTGGAATTACACTGGTGAAAAATAACAGAGAAAAATATCGATATTTTTCACTGCTTTACTGTGAAATGGCGTCATTTTTTTACGAAATGACGTCATCATTCCAGAGAAATTCTCCAGTTAAACTCTTTTACAATGTATATAAACGGTGAAAAAAAAAGCATATAATAAAAAGATTTTTTTTGAATCGGTGGAATATCAATTTTAGTTCACTCGTGATCATTGAAAAATAATATTTTCACTCGTGGCTGCGCCACTTGTGAAAATATTATTTTCTATGATCACTCGTGAAATAAAATCGATATTCCACCGATTCCAAAAATATCCTCTATGTCTTCATGTTCATTGTACTCGAACTAAATCATTTGCATCGTTATAAGCTCGATATGTGAATACAGAGGCAACCTATTGCTAAAAAGTAAATATTTGTTTCACTTATCCTCAATTTCTCAAATAGGCACACGATTCTGTAACATATTTTGGAGAGTGTAAGACATCATAACAAACAAAGTCACATTCTGAGTAACGACAAATACCTTTCGATCAAATTTCCAATGTAAACGGAATACATGCCAGTTAACTATTAATTAAGTCTAAAACGAACCACACAATAACCGATTGAGCTTCGTTATAAAAAGCGTATTAAGTTGGTCTTTCGTGAACTATTTAGTTCAAATAAGGTCATTTTCCATTCTACTTTTAAACATTAATACATGGCAGTTGATTCGTTGCAAGAATAAATGAAGTTAAAGCCACACACCTTATTTGGCATATTAAATTTAAGTATAAATAAGAAACATATTTTATCCATGCTAATTAGAATATTTCAGGTGGTTACAAGGTAGAAATCCGTCTTTTTGCGCTTTAAAACTTAAAAATAATCGCGTTTGTCGAAATGGACGTGTACGTCTAGAAATCCTACTTTCGGTTTTAAAAGCGGTACCGATTGAAAAATTATAAATTACTTGCTAACTAGGCTATAGATTTAATTTTATCTATGCCAATTACAATATATATGGTGGTAACAAGGTAGAAATCCGTCATTTTTGCGCTTTAAAACTTAAAAATAATCGTGTTTTTCAAAATGGACGTATAATATAGAAATCTTACTTTCGGTTTTAACAGCGGTTATTCCCGGTTGAAAAATAATAAATAACTTGCGAACTAGGCAATTGATTAAATGAAAATTTTGCACACTTCCAAATTGCATCTATATTTATCAAATGCCATACCCTGTTTCCCATGTTATATAACCATAACATATATTTTTATATTACACATGTGTAATATACTGTTTAAGCGTTTTCATTGGCTTAGTTTTCGTTTATTGACCAGTCGCATTTTGTTATTTTGCTGAAATGACNGAACATGGAACATAAATAAAACATTTAGATTGAGATCATTTACTGTGAGAATCAACAAGATTTGCATATATTTTAATATAATATATCATCAATATGCATATTATCACGCTTGATCCGTTATTGCCCTACTTTTTCATTTCATTTAAGGTGTTGCAAAATCTTAAACACGAATCAAAACAATCCTTACTCATTGATTTTACTTTTTAAGAGCCTCAAAAAACTTGTCATTACTTTATTACCAAACAATTTAGGACTTTTTTCAACCTGCCATAGATAGGAGTTGGGTGGTGTAGAGAGATGGCTGTTGTTTTCAGATGGTTTGCGTATGAAGTTTGAAGGTTGTATGTTCATTTGTTCAAATGTCATTTCATGAAAATGAATCGGGACGGACAGACGGACAAAAAATCAGGACAGACCTGACGTACTGGGACAGGGACGGACGGGACAAACTGATTCCTATATAGCCCCAAACAGAGTTTGTGGGGGTATAAAAATGTGTGTGTGTGGGGGGAGGGGGGCAACACTAGCATTGTTATACATTGTAATTTTAGCACAAACTGGCAAACGAGTTAGTAATTAGGATAAAACTATAAGCTTTACATATATATTGAAAGTGGACATAGTATAACCACATTATATATCAGACAAACGATTCAAGTTTCTGAAATGATGTTCGATTAAATGCAAAGAATATCATAGAATGTATTATTAAGCATTACAAGTACATTCGTATGCATATGTGCCCACATACGCTTACTATAGGCCTCTACAAAGCAAAGAAATTGCAACAAAATGGCTGGAAATTAGGTTTTTTGTCACGAAAAAGAATTATAACGTCGCTGCTCACATAAGGTTTCCTAGTCTTCTCCATTTGGTATCCATGTTTTCCCAACATGGTCATTAAAAACGCAAATTTCTCCACAAGAAATAGTTTTCTGGAGAAACCCTGCTGAAAGGTTATGGCAGACATGTGTCAGTTTGTATAAATCCTTTAATTATTGTAGTGGCTTGCAAATTTAAGCAGTTTTTCTCCCCTAAATGCATAAAAATGGCCCATTTTTCCCGATCGTCTACTTCAGGGAGCCACATTTCGCTCATTGTTTTAAGAAAATTTGTCAGGATTTTTTCTACGTGAAGGCCAATACCTTTGTTATCAATGTAAATACACTGTTGTTTCAAATTGGACTTTGATTTATTTTTTTTTCGAATTTACTTACCCTATGTAAGCTCATGCAGAAATACACAATGCTGCTCCGAAGGTATTACGCTACTCACAAGGTATCGGGTTTCCTGGGGTGTTTAATGTGCGGCAAATAAGTTAATCGAAATCACTGTCGGTGGTATATGCTCGCCATTGAAATCGTAAGGTCATATGCGATATTGAGGAAATGTGATGTTGCGAGAACGCGATGATAGAGCTTGAATCATAGCTGCGAGAAATACATATCGCGATTTCGCAACGAGCTCTTGCATTTCGACCCTCTCATTTATTCAAGGACAAGATCGCGAATCCCACGAGGTGACGATGCGAGTTCTCGATGTTGTTTTCGCGAGCTAGTATAGATATCGCATCGTATTATCGTGCCCTAGTATCTTGATCTCGAGATTATAATGAAGAGATCGACAGTGCGACACATCGGGTGGCAATAACGGAACACCGTAAACATGAGATGGTAAAAGTTATGGTGTTCTAATGAAACGTAAGATATTCCGCCAGACTGTCATAAAACAAAAACGCCAACAAAGGAAATTTATTACTATTTCACGTAGTTTCTTTATCTATGGTTTGCTGTCTACATGCCAACAACTCGCGAAGTGGTTAAACATCTGAGTACGGAAAGTCATCGTAAATTGTCTCTATTTCTGAATAAAATTTTCGTCCTTACACTCGATGGGTTGATGAACCCCATCTGGTTGTCGCCTCCGTCCTAAGGACTTGTAGGACCATGTTTATCACAGAGCCCCTTTTCACACCCATGCGGGTGAAGGATATGTTGTCATTTTTTCACATTTAAAAATATGAAGATTGGAAAACTATTTGGAGAAGATAACAGGAGAATATTATTTCTTTGCATATAAAACTGAAGGCAATTTTAATAATCACAGAAAATGATCATAATAATATGATTTCGATTTTCACACGGGCGAAGAAGATGATTCTGGTGTTTACATATTAATGATATATGTGTGAAGAAATACGGTCTTCGTCTAGAGGTGCTGTAGATTTCAAAATGGATTTTTTTTATTATACTAATATGCTGCAATCAACCAAACACATAGTTGCATGGCATATTTCAGTTACTTAGCTAGTCATGTCATTATATGTCAATAATTGATTTATGCCATATTAAAGGGAATCGATTATCAAAAAAAATATTGAAATACAATGAATAATTTTGCACAAAGAAATCAATTGTTACAAAGAACACATATACGTTTCAGCGACATGAATCATAGGTAGTTAAAATATATAAACCTCATTCATGTGAAATTATCACGAAAACCTGTTTATTTTCTGTCAAACAAAGGACTTTTTGTTCAATATATTTTTATATTAAGATAAAAACAAACAGCCATAAAGTTTTCTTGCAAAATAAGGAAATCTTTTTTTATCATGCTTTGTTGATTTACTGGCTAATTAGTTTGAATTACTGCCTCATACGTACTAGTTAACTGTCGTCTCGCCATACTTTATCTTAATGAGTCAGGTAATATAACATAATAAAAGTTTCCAGGAATGACACATTGATTGGTGACAAAGTGTTCAAATTTCAAAAATGTATAATTTACATTGTTATATGAGATAAATGACCCTATTAAATCATTGACTTAAATGGGTTTTTTTTCAAATAAATATGCGAACTACTTATTGTTAATTTTCTGGCTAATTTGATTTTATTACCGCCTCATGACGTAAGGTACTTATTAATTGACTTTTCCTAGATGGATTACGTAATAAAATTAATGAATTCGCTAATAAATGTTCCAAGGCATAATTATGACAACCTCATTGGTGGCAAAGTTTTCTTGAAAACAAAATCAGATAAACATTTCAAAAATCATAACTGTTTCCTGATCGTTTTCGCTTTATTAGGGTTATTTTAAAATGTTGTTTTTATAAGTGGACTACATTTTCCTTCTGTTTCTCAACCAAACCAATGCATTTTCTGTGTTATCCCTACTGGATACGAGAATCAAAATTAGATAATTTAAATAAAACTATGCGATAAATTACCGTTTTAAATCAATGACTTGAACGTTTTCCAAATAAATTTACTAACAGTGTGCCTTAAACGACTGAAAATGCGCTATTAACCTTATACAATTTTACTGCAATGAAAATTGTATCAATACAACTGCGATAAGTCGTAAATCTATATAAGGTTGCACGACTTGAATTAGGTGACGTAAGTGTCTCACTGACACGTTTACTGTAAGAAGTACCTCGGCATTTATATGAGATATGCACTGATGACAGCTTTATTTCGTATGCTTTCTTTTGAAAGTAGACGCCATAGTATGCCGTTTTAATTAGAGGTAAAGGGTTTCTATGTACATGCATTGCATATTAGAAGTCTGAAAACGTTCTACACAACTAGTATTTAGTAAATAGTTTTTCAGATGAATTCTTTGTTTTACGTTAAATGATACAATGTACTGTCACTGTAAATGCCGTTCTTTAAAGAACTAATGTAACAAACTAAAAACAGAGTTTAATAACTATACTGTATATTTGTACTTAAATCTAGGCGACATTTCTTGAATTTCATATGTAACGTAGCCATCATATTGGTTTACAACTTTGACACAGACGTTTGGTGTAATCATCTATATGTGCATATATGAGTCGTGTTCTGAGAAAACTGGGCATAATGCGTGTGCGTAAATTGTCATCCAAGATTAGCCTGTGCAGTCCGCACAGGCTTATCAGGGACGATAATTTCCGCTTTTATGGAATTTTCGTTCAAATGAAGACTTCTTAGCAAAAATCCAGTTTAGACGGAAAGTGTCGTCCCTGATTAGCCTGTGCGGACTGCACAGGCTGATCTGGGACGACTCTTTACGCACATGTATTATGCCCAGTTTTCTCAGAACACGACATATATATGTAATATATATGGCCCCGTTTTGCTTGTAGTAAGACAGTAAATGTTGACAATATGCGAATGTTACGAGTTATTACAAACGTGAGAGTAACACATACCTTTGAAGTGATGTCTATTAGAGCAACGATTAATGTCTGGCCACGACACATATTGTACCATCAGTAGACATTTATGGTTATAAAGGGCCATACTATCACGGTGCCTATACCACGTGACTTTTTAAGATCTGTGTTGTGGGAATAAAGCGCGACCCAGTTAACATTTGTAAGGATTTCTTTTTAAATATTTCACCATTGTTAATAGAATAAAGTGGGGAGCCCGCTCATTCGTGAGAGTTGTCTAAAGGTATCATGATTTTTTTTTTAAATAAGTACTTTTTCAGTAACGTACAATCGCGAGTTTGAACGATTAGAAAAATGTCTGATCAGTGTGAGGACTTCATATCACAAACGCGCGATTGCACTTTTCTGAAAAAAATACTTATTTGTTTAGAAAAATCATGATACCTATAAAAAAAACTCTCACGAATGAGCGGGCTCCACACTTTATCCCATAAAAAATGGTGAAATATTTAAAAAGACATCCTTAAAAATGTTATCTGGGTCGCACTTTATTCTCCCAACACAGATCTTAAAAAGTCACGTGGTATAGGCACCGTGACTATGGTCCAGTCACACAAAATCACGAATTCAAACTAATTGTTGGATTTTGCCGTAGAAGAGCCAAATTTCAGTGTACAATGTCCCTCTAAACAGCCGGTCGTTTACACGACTATAACATGGACAAATACCAACTAAATGAAACTCATCTTCATTGTCTCTACTGATACTGCTTATGTTGTAATAGTAGAGACATTGAAGACGAGTTTCACTTCTTTTGTATTTGTCCATGTTATAGTGTTTTAAGACAAAAATAACGCAAAAGTTATGTAAATGTTTATCCATCTGTGTTTAAGTATCACAAACTACTGACTTCATCCGAAAAAAAAACGAACATGTCAAGTTATATAAATATATAAAAGAAGCATTTGTAATTCGAAATGCATTGGTAAATAATAACATATCACCGGTATTACTTACAAAATCTTTCTTTCATTAAAATACTATATGTTTTGAAAGTTTGCTATATGCATATTTTTCATTTGTTTTTGTATTGAACTTGTATTGAAAACGTGACATACTTACATATATATTGTATGTATTAAGACGATGTACTTATTTATAAGTAGGAATAAAATGTCTGTTCTGTTCTGTTCTTGAACTAATCCGGTCTATCTATTGGGAGAAGATTACAGAAATATTTCTTTGTATATTAAAATGCACATAAAACCGAGCGCACTTGTAATAATCACATACAATAATATATGTGGAGCGTCGTGAGAAAACCGGGAAAAATGCTTGTGCGTAAAGTGTCGTCCCAGATTAGCCTGTGCAGTCCGCACAGGCTAATTAGGGACGACACTTTTCGCCTGAACTGGTTTTTCGCTGAAAAGAGACATCATTTAAACGAAAAATGCCACAAAAGCGGAAATTGTCGTCCCTGATTAGCATGTTCGGACTGCACAGGCTAATCTGGGATGACAATTTACGCACAAGCATTATGCCCGGTTTTCTCAAAACGAGACACATATTAAGATCCGCAGTTTCACACGCTGCAAGAAACTAATAACGTTGTTCATAGATGTGATACATGTACACAGTATTTGTGTACAATAAGGTTTACATCTAGAGGTCTAAGATGGCATCCTTATTCTACTGTACCGTAGATTCCAAAATGAACTCTTTATTGATACCAATATGCTGAAATCGACCAGCCACACAGGTCCATGACATAGTGTAGTAATGGAGCATGTCATATCATTATTTCTAAGATATTAGATATATGCTATATTAAAGGAAATCAACTATCAGCATAAATGCGATTCGAAAATGAA
The DNA here is from genome assembly GCA_007657795.1 of Dreissena rostriformis. Lineage (NCBI taxonomy): Eukaryota > Metazoa > Mollusca > Bivalvia > Myida > Dreissenidae > Dreissena > Dreissena rostriformis. The sequence goes on along the minus strand of VMBQ01000845.1, from coordinate 77,017 downwards.
TCAGATTGCACACAGAAACAATTGTTTTTATAAACAACACATATAATTTTCATCGGCATGTATAAAAACACGTATGAACATTAATGCACATGTTTTCTGGTTATAGAGTTTGTCACAACTTGATTTGCTGTTCCGCATGTTATAGCGCCTTTGTTAGCGTTTATACTGGTTTCCAAGTTCGGTATATTCTCGTATATATTCGTCGTTATCTCGTAAGTATTCGCTAAATTAGCGTGTACATTCACTACATTATCCAAAACATTCGCTATATTCTCGTATATATTAAATGTATTGTATGTTTTCTGAATATCATCGTATATATTCTGAATATCTAATATACATGTATATTATATGTATCAACGACTATACTCCGTTTAATCTCGTATATATACACTGTATACTAGTCGAATATATTCTCTTATATCTTCTATTTTTACTCTTGCAGATTATGTATGTTATCATTTATGTGCTGTATGGTCGTATATATTCTCGAGATTATTCTATTTATTCTCGTATAAGGTCAAGCGCTCTATCGTTGCACATGCATCGTTGTATACATTAATGTACACGCCTTTAAAACAACGAATTAACGTCAATGTGGCATATTTGTTAGTTCATTATGATCGATACATTCCGTAGTATCATACGTGGGGTTCTTATGGCCTTTTTCGCCCATAGAAGGAACATTGTTTTTTGATAGTTTTATCCTTGGTCTTTTCGCTCATTGAAGGTTAATTGTTTTTTGATAGTTTTATCCTAGAGTATTCCCGTTGAGACTACGCTATGCTAATTAGCATGCTGTCCTGTAAAATGTCCGACCACAATGTCTACTTTGTGTTGGTTGAGCACATACTTCAAAATGCGTCTGCAGTCGACGAATATTCATGGTTTATGGTTTATTTATTCGCATATTTATTACTGGTTTATGGTTTATTTATTCGCATACTTATTAATGGTTTATGGTTTATGTTTTCGCATAATCAGCAATACTTTTGTAAATGCATTTGGAAAAATAAATCATATCATAAATACATATACACAGTGAGATGAAGTTCGGCTATTCAGAGAATTACTGTATGCAATATTGATTATAATTGTTATACCATAAGTATAGGAAATTAAATCGTAGCATACAATTATTTCCGATAGACGATATAAATAATAAAAAAAAAAAAAATGAAAATGTAACAAAAACATGGTATTAAACATGAAGGATGTTTTAACAACTAGGAAGCAAGAGAAGAATCAGTGATGTCTTTTCGTTTCAACTTTGCAAAATAAATAAATGTCGTTACTTAAGGGATACGTTTACGGACTTTGTTGACATAATTTTTTCGAACTAATTCAATGTGTTAAATGACAGTCTAATGTTGTATTTTGACCTAAAATCTCTTTAAATTGGACAAAAACATAGACAATGAAATTCAGATTCAGTCATACCAGGTGTACACACTTTAAACTTACGAGTTACGATTATTGACGTCAATATTATTAAAGCCTCATCTTTCTATTTCTAAATGATGCGAACACAGTCGGAATCTACTCAATGCAATTCGATGCTTTGCAATGCTTTCAATTTTATATTATATACAATTTAAGATACATAATTATTTGTCTTATTGATGTGGTCGATTACATTTTGAACATAAGTCTATTTGTACAATTATTGTAACTTTGTTTTTGCCACTTTAAATTAAAACAGTGCGATCAACCGATATGTAAGTTAACATTCTCGGACTCAAAGCACTATTTGTTAAACATATTCGTCTATTAAAATTGAAGCACCATTACTACTCAAAAACAACGAAAATTTCGTTTAATATTACGTAAAATAAAGTTAAACAATTAAAAATCAGTGTTCCTTATAGCAATTGCCGAAATTTCAACGCCAGATGTGGTCTGGAAACATGGATGTTTGTAGATACAAAATGCTCGGTTTCATTTTATTTTTGCATATATTATTCCATTTTAATTTCCCGCAACAATATCTATTCATACGACACATAAAGACTAACATGGTATCATTTTATTGTTCGAGTGTCGTTTGCGGGAAATTAAAATGGAATTAATTGTGTCACAAATAAATAAAAACGAGCATTTTGTATCTACACAAATCTATGTAACTAGGGCACATCTAACGTTGAAATGTTGGCTTTTGCTAAAAGGAACACTTATAATTTATATGTTAACTTTATTTTACGAAATATATCACGAAATTGTCGTTGATTTTTTAGCGTTATAGAGGCTTAAAGACCAACACGCACTGTGAAATCTACTTGTTGAATAGCGAGTCGGTATGATAAAAACACATAATTTAAATATTTAAATATAATAAATGACAGTTTTGAGTTAAAATGTTTCAAATAAATTTTCAAATTGTTAGCATTTTACGATATAAACTGAGCAGCAAACCTTATACGATTTTACTGAAATGTAAATTTTATGAATTTATCTGCAAATAAAAAGGTTACTTTCATACGATTAACGGGCTTCTAACATGTTTCCTAAATGTCTCAATGACACGTTTATTATACGTTATATATACCTCTTTATTGGTATGGGATCTGTATTAAAGACAGTTTTATTGTGTGTGCGCTCCTTTGACAGCGGACGTCCTAGTGTTCCATTTAAACCAGAGGTTTACCATTAACCGTAATAAGTAGGAGTTTTCGGAAAATTAGACATAAAAAATACATTGTCCGAAAATTGAGAGACACACAATACATATATACCTAATGCATTAAATCTTCATATATTGCTGTGCATAACGTCACCTATGAATGATAGCGTTAACTTTGCTTGTAAATACTACAATGTTTGGTATTTATTACTTACGGATATGTTTGCAATGAATTTCAAATAATTTCATTGCGTTTAATTTTAAAAAGATATTTAATGGTAGTAATTTGATAACAGAGTATAAGGATAAGCATTTGATATACTGTCGTAAGAATCGTTAATTTACACGCAAACAAAATGAGGAAATTGTGATGTCGTTGTCTTTAACGCTTTACCATATTGCGCAATAAAATTTGTGCCAAGACGTCACACTAAAGCAAGAATATATAGCTGTAGATAACTGGATTGTGAAAATACACAAATGAACCAAAACACCAGTTTTCGTAAGAAATCAAATTAACATGTTTGGTATTTATTGACATTATACAGTTCCTGACATGATACACACCCTAAACCACGAATGTATTAAACGAAACGTGTTATTTAAAGACTATGAGTCATTCATTAATTATCGGGTGAATTTATCTGGCAGGTTGTATGACCATCATCAGGTTGTAAAACACATGTGTGCTGTGTCAACGGATTAGTGCATATGGGTTGATTTCTCATAATATGCCACCGAAAAATGGGAGTCGTTAATAATAGGCGAAAATCTGGGTGGCCGAAAAGTTGGAGTAAAAAAAATCATTTAAAAGGTGGTGTCTACAGTTCGTATTATTCTGAAAACATTCCGGTCTATTTTCAGGATCAGTCTTGTCTTACGTTGAATGGTACTCTACACAGTCGCACGTTATTTCGCCTCAAATTAGGCATAGGCAAAAAGGATGTTAACCATTATTTAAGTATAAGCATACGTAACCTTATTGCAGTCGTTAACGTTTGAAGAACGCTGTTTGGTGAACTTAAATCCCATTAACACTCACAATCAACAAATATGTTGTAACATATTTCGTAAAATAAACTTAAGCCATAAAATATCAGGGTTCCTTATATCAAAAGCCAACATTTCAACGCTAGATGTGGTCTGGTAACATGGATTTAACAAGATACAAAATGCTGTTTTTTGTACCAATTGAGTGTTCGTATGTCGTAAGAATAGATATCGTTGCGGAAAATTAAAATGGAATATATTGTGTCACAAAAAATAACAACGAGCATTTTGTATCTCGTTAAATCTATGTTACCATGCTACATCCGGCGATGAAAGCTTGACTATTGCTATGAGGAACACTGATTTGTCATGGGTTAACTTTATTTACGAAATATTTTACGAAATATTCGGTGATTTAGAGTGTTAATGGGGCTTTAACGCGAAGCACGTCATACAATTATCCGATACAAGGGGCGGGGGCATTGTATGTTGTCTTTATGTGCATGGTTCTCCAACCAAATTGTTTGCATCGTCTTAAACTCGAATTGAGAATGCAGATGCAACGTTTGCTAAAAATGAAACAGTTTGTTTAACTGATCCTCAATTTCCTCAAATTGGCCCATGATTCTGTGACATAATTTGGATAGTGTAAGAAATCATAACAAACACAGTTGGGTTGTAAGTAACGAAAAATATATTTCGAGCAAATTTCGAATGTGGTGTGTTCTCTTAATTTTGTGTTATACACTTAAAAAGTTATACATTTGAGTCGATTCGTTGCAAAGATATACAGGATGCGAATCGGTAAATGTGTAAGAATAAATGAAGTTGAGCGTTTTGATTCGGATGTCAACGAGGTCATTTATCATACCGAAGGTAAATGGATCAATAGCTTTAAATATCATTTATCGAGGCAGTGTTCAGTCTGCTTTATGTGAGTGTAGAGAGGTGACAATGGTAATACATTTTCATAACATTTAATCGTTATTTAAGTGAAATGTTTATTTCACAGTTGTACATAATTAAATGTTTCCGGGTTCTCTGGCACACACAAAAATAATTAAAAAAGAAGTTTTCTGACCTCTGAACTCAATTCCGCTTACAAGAAAAGTACGCATACATAAATATACACACCTTTAAAACAACGAATAAACGTAAATGTGGCATATTTGGGAGTTAATTATGATTGATACTACATTCCGCAATATCATGCGTAAGTTTATATGACATTTTCCCTCATAGAAGGTAAATTATTTGTTTTGTGATAGTTTTATCCTAGCGTATTCACTGTGAGACTATACAATGCTAATAAGCATGCTTTCCTCTAAAATGCCCGATCACAATGCATGCTTTGTGTTGACTGTGAGCGCGTTCTTCAAAATGCGTCTGCAGTCGACGAATATTAATTATAATATTATAATAAATATAAAATATTTATTAAATATTAATTACGTCGTCTTAGTGTTGCCAAAAACTTTGGATTGACGCAAGCGACAATATCAAGAAGTATTTTCATTATACATCGTAATTCGTCTTATATAAAAGATGTTGTCGATTCCATTTCGAACATTAGTCTATTTTAACAATTATTAGAAATATATTTTTGCAACTTGAAATTAATACAGTGCGATCAACCGATATGTGAAATCTGGCACTACAATTACTATTCGTTAAACATATTCGTCTATTACAATTTGGAATTACATGCGCTGGGAAAATTGTCTACTTGTTGAATAGGGAGTCGGTTTCATCATAAAATATTATTAAAAACACATAATTTTAATAACTAAATATAATAAATGACAGTATAAAGTGAAAGTATTCCAAATAAATTTTCAAATAATGAGCATTTTGCGACATAAACTGGGCAGCAGACCTTATTCAGTTTTACTGAAATGTAAATTTTATGAATTTATCTGCAAATAAAAAGGTTACTTTCATACGATTTACGGGTTTTTAACAGATTTCCTTTATGTCTCAAGGACACGTTTATTGTACGTTATAAATAACTCTTTATTGGTATGGGAGCTGTATTTATGACAGTTGTATTTTGTGTGCGCTCCTTTGACAGTGAGCGTCATAGTGTGCCATTTTACCCAGAGTCAACAATTAAACGTAATTAATCGAAATTTTCGGAAACGTAAAAATAAATGATTTGTTTCGTGTTCGAATATTTTGATACTCAAAATTATTCACAAAATACAGTGTCCGATAATTTAAAGAAACGCAATATACCGAATGCATTAAATCGTCATATATTGTTGTGCATAACGTCACCTATAAATAACAGCGTGTGCTTGTAAATACCCCACAATTAAGTATTAATTACGTAAGGATATACTTCAAATGATTTTAAAATAATTTCATTGTATTTAATTATGTTTTACCGAAAGATATTCCATGGTTGTAATTTGATAACAGACAAGAACATATAGCTGTAGATAACTGGATTTTGAAACTACACTAATGAACAAATCGCCAGTTTTCATAAGACCTCAAATTCACATGTTTGGTATTTATTGACATCCTACAGTTGTTCCTGAAATGATACACACCCAAAAACGCAAATGTGTTTAGTAAAACGTGTTACTTCATTACTATGATTCATTCATCAGTTATCGGGTTAATTCGCATTCATCTGGCAGGTTTTATGACCGTCGACAGGTTGTAAAACACATGTGTTCTATGTCAATGGATTATTAGTCCAAACTGGTTGATTTCTCATAAAACTCAACGGTCCGAAAAAAGAGAGTTATTAATAGTAGGCGAAAATCTGGGTCTCGGAAAAATGGGGGTAAAAAATTAACATTCATTTCAAAAGAGTGTCAAAAACTTAAAGTAATTACAGTACTTTTACAGTTCATAATTGTCTCAAAACAGTCCGGTCTATTTTCAGGTGCAGTTTTGTCTTACGTGAAATGTAATTCTACACCGTGGAATGTAAGTCTACACCGTCGCACGTTTATTCGCCTTACATTAAGCATGGGCGCAAAGGATATAAGTAATCAATTATAAGGAGAAGTAACCTTATTGCGGTCTTTAAAGCCCCACTAATACTCAAAAATCAAGAGTGTTAGACATCATAACAAACAAAGTCACATTGTGAGTAACGACAAATATATTCCGAACAAATTTCCAATGTAAACATAATACATGCCAGTTAACTTTTAATTTAGTCTAAAACGGACCACACAATAACCGATTGAGCTTGGTAATAAGAAGCGTATTGTGTTGGTCTTTCGTAAACTATTTAGTTCAAATAAGGTCATTTTTCATTCTACATTAAAAAAAAAATACATGGCAGCTGATTCGCTGCGAAGATATTCAGGATGCGATTTGGTAAAGTTGTAAGAATAAATGACTTTAAGCGTTTTGAATAGGATGTTTGACGTTTTAAACCTGATGCAATCAGCGTTGTTTTTTTTTACCACATCATGATTTATATTTATTTCAACGCATAAAATTGACACTAATTTTCATGTTTTAAAAGTGCGTTTGTTGTTTTGAAGATTTATTGGAAATAATAAAATCTGTTTTTCATTTTCTTAAATTGCAAATGAATGAAGGAGTATATTTAATCGCGGGATTGACTTATACTGCTCATAATATGTGTCGTGTTCTGAGAAAACTGGGCATAATGCATGTGCGTAAAGTGTCGTCCCAGATTAGCCTGTGCAGTTCGCACAGGCTAATCTGGGACGACACTTTCCGCCTAAACTGGACTTTCGCTAAGAAGAGACATCATTTAAACGAATTCCAAAAGAGCGGAAATTGTCGTCCCTGATTAGCCTGTGTGGACAGGCTAATCTGGGATGGTAATTTACGCACAAGGATTATGCTCAGTTTTCTAAGAACGCGACTTATTTTAGTCATGAATCGAAAATTATTTTTAATTATCCCCTTCATTGAAATATGGCATCAACTGGGTGGTGATTGTAGATTATTACCTTTACCGGACGCAACGAAGAATGAAACATATTGAATTGCTCGGAAGTGAGCGGATATGAATCGCATCCGTGGTTGACATTGAAGTGAAGATCGTGACATATGCGGTAATTAAACAGTTCCGATAACTAATTTATCAAAATAATTATTTATTTGAACTTGACATACATAATTTGAGCGGGATAAATTGTAAATAACAATTACAGAATACACTATTGTAACCTATCTGTCAGTTCATTTTGTGTGCTACTCATTACAGTCGCATTATTTTATAAGTTATCAACGAGGTCGTTTATCATTGCAAAAGGAAATGGATCAATAACTGATACGATCCGTCGTCTAGGCATTGTTCGTAGAAATTTGTGTAAGTGTAGGAAGGCCACAATGATAATATTTGTTTTAAAACTATGAATTATTAAATAAGTGATGTGTTTATTTCTCAGTTATACATATTTGAATGTTTCCAGGTTCTCTGGAACTGAAAACACTGAACAAAATTATGAAGTTTTGGGACCTCTGTACTCCATTCCTTTCCATAAAAGCATATGAACCTCCCTCTGTGAAAAGGGAGTTGTATGCATGTTCGTAAAGTGTCATCTCAGATTAGCCCGTGCAGTCCGAACAGGCTAATCTGGGACAACATTTTCCGTCTAAACTGGATTTTCGTAAAGAAGAGTCTTCCTTTAAACGAAAAATACAAAAAAAAGCGAAAAGTGTCGTCCCTGATTAGACTGTGTGGACTGCTGAGGCTGATCGGGGACGACATTTTACGCACATGCATTAAACCCCCTTTTCACAGAGCGATGTTCATATACATTTTATTCAACATCATTAAGTAAATCTTATGCGCAGGAAAACCATAGCACCATTAATTTGATCAAACTAGACTATGATAGAACATGACTTCTCAAATATTTATCTAACTACATGTACTTACCAAAACATTAATTACTCAGGTTGAATACTGTCACGGTGCCTATACCACGTGACTTTTTAAGACCTGTGTTGGGAGAATAAAGCGCGACCCAGTTAACATTTTTAAGGATTTCTTTTTAAATATTTCACCATTTTTAATGGGATACAGTGGAGAGCCCGCTCATTCGTGAGAGTTTTCTATAGGTATCATGATTTTTTTAAACAAATAAGTATTTTTTCAGTAAAGTACAATCGCGCGTTTGAACGGTAAGAAAAATATCTGATCAGTGTGGGGACTTCATATTACAAACGCGCGATTGCACATAACTGAAAAAAAATACTTATTTGTTTAAAAAAAATCATGATAACTTCAGAAAACTCTCACAAATGAGGGGGCTCCCCACTTTATCCCATTAAAAATGGTGAAATATTTAAAAAGACATCCTAAAAAATGTTATCTGGGTCGCACGTTATTCTCCCAACACAGATCTTAAAAAGTCACGTGGTATAGGCACCGTGACTGTATAAGAGGTGAACATCGAAGACGCCTAAATTCATGAAAATGTACAAATGGGGTCGTTGACAACGACGAGAATGATGGTGATGATGCAAAGTCGTCTATATGTGAAATTATTAAGAGAGATGTTGTTAAGTATTTGCCACTATGATATAGACGTTGATCCTCTTATTTGAAAATCGTTAGGGATAATCCTTTATCAAGACTAACTAGCATACTGATTTATGTGTGCCTATGTTTTCTAGATCGTGTGCAAACGTTTTCATGTTTACCAATGTGACCTTGATTTTCTGCTGTACTCATTCATGTTCAATTTGTTAATTTATAAATAATCTTAAAGCTTCTATACGTGCGATAACTGTAGTTATGCCTCTGACGAAAATCGAGTACAGTCAAGTTACCATTACCGGATCATTACCCATAGCGGATCACTTTGATGTTCAAGACTGCGTATCGGGATTTATAATTGACATTTTTAAATGATATTTTGCACAAAGCATCTTCAAGGCCTGTTCTTTAAAACGCATTGATTGAGTCGTAATCGGAGCTACTCGTTGTCAAACATTTCGGTATGTTTTGCTGACATGTATATACGACTTTGTTGACTTCAGTTTCGTTTCCAAATCGAGGTTGAACATTTTTCGCGGCCACATGCTATAACTCTGTTGGAAAGTTAGAAGTTTACGCATTAATTTAAAGGCCATTCAGTAGTCTTTCTGCCTGCAAAAGTCGATATCAGTTTTGATTCTTGTTTAAGATGGTGCAACACCTTACATGAAATGAAGAATTAGGGCAATAACGGATCAAGCGTGATAATATGCGTATTGATAATATATTATATTAAAGGGGCCGTCCAACAGATTTTGGCATGTATTGAAGCTTGTCATTAAATGCTTTAAATGCTTTATATTGATAAATTTAAACATTTGCACTAAAAATCTCCAGTAAAAAACGAGAATACAATTTAAGAAAAAGGAAAAAGGTAACCCTCAACAGGGCTCGAACCACTGACCCCTGGAGTCCTGGTGTTAAAAGCTACCCGCTTAGTCCACTCGACTATCGACGCTCATTTTTGAAACAGATGTTTTTTTTAGCTATATAAGCAATCCTCGTAGTTTCCCAAAAAAGCGTATCGCGTCGCGCGACGCTTCATCTAGTGGACAGTCCCTTTAAAATATATGCTGATTCTTTCAATAAATGATCTCAATCTTAATGTTTTATTTATGTTCCATGTTCAATATCGATGATTAGATATGAATTAAACAATTTACATGGTTTATAAGATGCCCGTATTTTTTCGATCTATTTAGGGTTTTCAACAGATAATTCACACAAGAACACCATGCATAAAGTGTAGATACAAGATCACATACAGAAAACAATTAATAACAAAACAAATTAATATAATTTATAACTGGCAATGTAACTTGGTCATTGTAAACAACATAGTTCGTGTTTCGACAGTTCAAATAGTGTGTTAGATGCCCCCTGAGTGGTTTCGATCACATGATCCGTTATGGCTACAACTGATCCGTTAATGCATGAATTCTGCGGCGAAAAAAGGGTATCACAAATACATTTTGCCTGCGTTTAAAAATACGACTATGTGCTTAATCAGTAAGCAAAGGTAATATTTAATCAAACTCGTGTAAAAGAAGTCTCAAAACATTAACTGTTTTTCACCAGAACAACTTTATTACGCTACTGATCCCGTAATGGTAACTTGACTGTATTTATATGTATAGCAAGCGTTAAGTATATATGTTACATGCACCAGAGGCATTCAAATAGAAACAGGATTGAATGCAATTCATGCAAACGAACTAGTTTCTTAAAAAATACGCATAATTTACTGTCATTAAATATGGCGCCATTTCAATGTACATTTTATAATTTTCTTTGGACTTGACTATGCATTCAGACGAGTGTTTAAGACGTTTAGACATGCGCTGCACAAATGATTCTCTGCCAAGTTTGCACAGAGCGTGTTTGTAAATATGCAGTTAACAGTTAAGTTTGATCTTATTAACACACCACGTCTAATCATAATGTAATCGTTTTAAAAGTGATGTTTTATTTGTGAGCACAATGTATAATAACTTGATAGCTAATGTCTCAAAAAACTTAACATTACTTGGTTCATGAGAGATATTAACTAAGTTTCACCACACTTTTGACAGGTGATTAATAAAGCCAGCAAAATAAGGTAAAACTTAACGTCTAATTGCTCGAGTGCATTAATTATTCGTGGAAGATTGGCAGTTTGACAGATGCGTAACATCCGCCACATACCTGTTCTATCAGCTATAAATATGAGAGAAAATGTCTTATATATTTTGTATAAATCATATATTTTTCACAAAGCACAGAATAATCTAATACGTGTTGCAATTATAAGACTACGTTTTGACATTATGTGGTCACTATAAATTAACCTCATCCATGTGACATTCTCACGAAAACATGTTGTATTTCATTCCAATTTAAAATGGTATTTTTTTTCGAAATGATTTTGTTTCGTATTTAATTGAAACGCATGTTGTTATTGCATATAATTTTATTGTATGTTTATGACGATGAGTTATATATGCTTAAGTCGAAATAAATTTTTATGTTTTATCAGCTATAAATATATGAAAGCCGCTCTGAGAAAAGGGGGTTTAATGCATGTGTTGAGTGCTTCTTCCCAGATTAGCCTGTGAAGTCCGCACAGGCTAATCAGGGACGGTACTTTCCACTTGTGTTGTATTTTTCCTATAAAGGAAGACTCTTCTTGACGAATATCCAGTAAAGGCGGAAAATGTCGTCCCTGATTAGCCTGTGTGGACTGCACAGGCTAATTTGGGACGACACTTCACGCACATGCATTTAACCCCGTTTTCTCAGAGCGCGACTCATATTGATAATGTATTGTCCAGGACCCAAACAAAATTTCGACTGCACGACCCGAAGAGCCTGTGTTGTGTGTGTGTGTTTTAATAACAAGTATGTTTCGGAAATAAAAAAAACAAAACATTTGAACTAAACCAAATTACCAATATCTTATAACCATAAATGTTGGTATATAGCATGTTATGACTCTATGAAAATGTTAAATACGAAGAGTCTCAAGCTCTAGCAGGAACTTAGAGCTGTTCATTTAACCAGCAAGTAAAATTGATACAATCAACTTTGAGTGTTTGTTTATTCATATGGCATAGCCTTACTGTCTCTTTAGCAATTAACCGAATATAACATATAAAAAAACATCTGTGCTTTCTTGGATTATTCACATATGGGGGCATTTAAATGAGCCGTGTTTTGGGAAAACTAGGTTAAATGCATGTATATGATTTACCATTGAATGTTTGTGTAAACCACGCACTTTTTAATGGACTGTACGAGGAAAACCTTTTTTTAAAGGTTGTCGACTTTCCCTACCGGAAACTATTGCACTATTTATCTTTACAGGAATACATGAAGATTTGTGGTTGAATTTTTTAAAATCATAATTACATTCTAAACGAAATTAACAAGAAAATGAATGAAACAATTAATGTTTTTACTTTTTCATTCGCATATATTTAACTGGACCGTTTTAACTAAAAGAGTTGCCAATTTAGCTTGGGATTTTGCCTGTAAACCTACAAATAAACGGACATTTTAACGGTTATAACTACTTGACAGAAAAAAAACAATAGTTTTGTCGCGTGCGTCGAACCGTGACCTATTCGTAGAACCGCCTGACGGATGTGGAAAATCCATACGCGTAAATATCGTAAAATAAAACATTAATAATTTTGAATATCCAAACATGCACTTCAAACACACGTATACACTATATACATGCTCCAGTGCCCCCATGAGCGCCATGGATCGATATAATCTGTACGTGGTTCCCATTTATGAGTAACTTCTGGAAAACCACACATGGCTAAACTGATATGACTAAGGTTTCATTTCGGTGGTATTTTTGTATTCGTTCATTTTATAATTAGAAATATTAATCATCTGCCTTCCTCCAACGTTCAGATATTATTAAAATAAATCTCCTTATTCATGCACTTTACTAACTAAAATGGTAAAATATGATTATGTATTTATTTTACTTTGTTTTTGTTTTATTTTCTTAAATGGCATCCTTTGTTGACAGAATATTATCATCGTGATTTTTGCTGAACGTACAGTGTTGTTGGTGGTGTGTTTTTTTTGTTATTAAGTACAATGCAATGTAAGGACAGGTATGATTTTGCTGCATTTTACAATTATAAATATACATTTTGATCAAAATAAATGTAAGTGTTAATGGTCTAATTGTATAAGCATGTCCTAGTATAACGGAACGCATTTTCAAAAAGTTCGAAAAATGATTACATCCAGATAACAATTCTGCTACTTATTGATTGACTTGCTTGCATTCCAAAAATAAATGTTCGATAGTTTCACAATCGGTTTGACAAAAAGTGCAGTTGGCTGAAGTGGAATATCCAATTTTAAATAAAAAAAGTTGTTTTTTTAAATTATTATTCTATGTCTAATCCTGTATAGAAAAAAACACTGTACATTCGTATCCCGTGTAATGAGGAGATATTTAAAAAATATTCGACCATATATCTATGCACACTTGCGAAGACTCATCTTTGGTAATTGAACATACAATTTTGTATATGACCGCCCACTTATAACCTAAAGTAATCACAACGTTATTTTTGTACATGTGTACATACTATTTTTCACAAACCAATTATATGACTTAAGTATGAAAAAAAATATTCATAAAACTGTAATGTTCTAATAGTATAATACAGTTCAATATGACATGGAATTTGACACCTCTACAGACACAGTTTAACATGTAGAACAGTTCATTTATGATTTAAGCCTTTGTAGTCTGTTTAAATTCATACGCGGAACATATTTGTCTTTGTTCTAAATCTATTTTTCGAACTCGATCTTTAATTTTTTGGACTCCATTCCCTCACAATTTCTTCAAAAATGTCTTTGTGTACTCATGCATAGACTTGCAAATGCGGGACCACATTGTTTCTATATACATATGTGTACATGTATTTCGAAGTTTGTGATGTTATTTCGCGCCTGATGCATTATGTGAGTCCCATAAGTGAGTCCCAGCATTCCTACCTAATTAACATACTAGACTCACGAATGGTTGGATCAAATTTTGTATTAAAGCTGCGATTTTCAGCTATTAAAATTTTACAGAAAGATTTTCTTATTTTTGGTGTGGTCTTGTGCTGTGGAGTACTCAGAGGAAACCCTACATTTGGTGACCACCTAGCAATCTCACATGCGCCGGGAGCGGGGATTAAACCGAGGTCGCCTATGTGCAGTGCGTGAACAAACCACTGCGCTAACCGAACAGTCATAGTTTTTTTTTAATTATTTATGTACGTTACTCAGGCAGTCTTGGCGAATATTTGAAAAATGCTATCACATAAACAAAACATACCACCGCATTTTCACGATAACCACATTGTCATTGTTTATTAAAGTTACAACTTCCTGGTGATTGTACCACATTCCTGAATGGGAGGGGGTGATTGATTGTCTACACGCAGTTCGTACTGATACCAAAATAACAACAATTCGGCATTGGTTATTATGATTAATTATGATTAATGAAAAAATTAAATACATCCTGATTGTCATGCTTTTAAAATGCTTTATACATCACTTGGATAATAACAATTTACAGTGACATAAATACAGTTCGTTACTGAACTGTAATTATAAACAATGTGAAAAACACTAGCTTGATCAAGATATTGATTCTAACCAGAACGAAAAATTAACAAACCAGCATTAATCATATACTATGTTCTAAGCCATAACCTAACTTTACAGTAAATACCATTAGAAAAATCCGTTAAATCCGTAATCCCCCTACATTAATGTATCAAAAAGCCGTATTTTTAAATTCTTACATGTCTGCTTACCATGAGTAATGTTTAGATGTATTCATATTAAGAGTTATGATATGAGTGTATTACCGGTACATTTCAAGCAGAAAACTCATTCAGTCAGATGGACGTGAATCATCGGTAACCCAGGGCGAATTCATTAAATATAAAAAGCATGTTATTATGACGACGGATCGCGCGTCGGTAATCAACAATATTGAAGTGGAGGACACGTTCCAAACTAAAAATAAAATAGACGCCGTAATGTTTAGTGATATGTTTATTTGCTGTGTTTTTTGAAGTTCGGAACGTGCCTTTGCTTGTTTATTAGTTGTTGGGTTTTGTGCTTTTTCCCATTATTTTCTAGACAATACGTCTGGGCGTTTATGTAGAGGTTATCGTTGTATTCGTTTATGTGCAATATTAAACTTTACGACGTACTCTCATTAAGTAAGCTGCATTAGTTATTGGTCATGTCATCAAAATAATGTATGGCTATTGTACAATTCATCATTAGAAGTGTCTATGTATTTTTAACATACTACTGTTTGCTATGAATATGCATAAAGCGTTATGTATCACTCGATGATTATAACATTATGTATCACTCGATGATTATAGCGTTTTATTATACCTCACTTTTATTCACAATGCTAAACTCCCATAGGCCATCGTGACATAGAAATACTGTCAGACCCAGCGGGAAAAAAAATACTGTCCAAAAAATACTGTCGCCCGCTACCTTAGCAATCACGTGCGGAATGGTAAAAAAATACACTGTCCCATTCGCGCATGCATTTTGTTTATCTTAACAGATAAGTATGACGTCACATTGATTGAGTGCACTGTTTTATGAATGAAGTCGACGTCATTTGATTTTGATTTTTGTGGTGACGTCACGTTTTCGCGGAAAAGTAAAAGAAGTTAGGTTTATATAGTTGTCATTTATAACCTTTAAGTCGCGGATGACTAATTAATAACAACGTGTTAGAATCGAAATAATCTATTGTTATCACAATAATAACAAAAACAAATTGTTCATGGTTCATATAAATTGTTTATGTTTGCATAGTTTTTTCGGTATAATAAAATAAATATTACATGTCTGACAGGGTGACAGTAAATTTGTCAACTTTCGGAAATATACTGTCAACCACGGCTTCGCCTCGGTTGACAGTATTTCCTCAAGTTGACAAATTTACTGTCACCCTGTCAGACATGTAATATTTATATAATGTATCACTTGATGATTATAGCGTTATGTATCACTCGATGGTTATAGCGTTATGTACCACTTGATGATTATAGCGTTATGTATCACTTGATGATTATAACATTATGTATCACTTGATGATTATAGCGTCATGTATCACTTGATGATTATAGCGTTATGTATCACTTGATGATTATAGCGTTATGTATCACTTGATGATTATAGCGTTATGTATCACTTGATGATTATAGCGTTATGTATCACTTGATGATTATAGCGTTATGTATCACTTGATGATTATAGCGTTATGTATCACTTGATGATTATAGCGTTATGTATCACTTGATGATTATAGCGTTATGTATCACTTGATGATTATAGCGTTATGTATCACTTGATGATTATAGCGTTATGTATCACTTGATGATTATAGCGTTATGTATCACTTGATGATTATAGCGTTATGTATCACTTGATGATTATAGCGTTATGTATCACTTGATGATTATAGCGTTATGTATCACTTGATGATTATAGCGTTATGTATCACTTGATGATTATAGCGTTATGTATCACTTGATGATTATAGCGTTATGTATCACTTGATGATTATAGCGTTATGTATCACTTGATGATTATAGCGTTATGTATCACTTGATGATTATAGCGTTATGTATCACTTGATGATTATAGCGTTATGTATCACTTGATGATTATAGCGTTATGTATCACTTGATGATTATAGCGTTATGTATCACTTGATGATTATAGCGTTATGTATCACTTGATGATTATAGCGTTATGTATCACTTGATGATCATAGCGTTATGTATCACTTGATGATTATAACATTATGTATCACTTGATGATTATAGCGTTATGAATCAATTGATGATTATAGCCTTATGTATCACTTGATGATTATAGCGTTATGTATCACTTGATGATTAGAGCGTTACGTATCACTTGATGATTATATCGTTATGTATCACTTGATGATTATAGCGTTATGTATTAATTGATGATTAGAGCGTTATGTATCACTTGATGATTATAGCGTTATGTATCACTTGATGATTATAGCGTTATGTACCACTTGATGATTATAGCGTTATGTATCACTTGATGATTATAGCGTTATTTATTAATTGATGATTAGAGCGTTGTGTATCAATAGATAATAAGAGCGTTGTGTTATAATTTATCATCAGAACGTTGTTGAAACATCGATTACTTCACATTTGAAAATAGTTTCAATCGACGATCGATAAACATTGAAATATAGGTAAGAATGATCCGTATGCATGGACGCATCCGAAACTATGTCAAAAACAGGTGCATGTATACACGTATCATTATAGTTGATACAGCTAGATCAATAACTAACAGATTTAATATCATCTGCCCGACCATTTACTAGTTGCTTGCCCGGTCATAAAGCCATACGAAATGTATCATAGTTACTGCTCTATTTACGCTAGTCAAGTTGTTTCACTATAATCATATCGGTAGATATACATTATAGACATATATAATATAAAACATGATGTACATGTGCGAACTGTAACGAAAAAGGCATTTAGTATACTGATCATTCAAATACATTTGAGTCTCACTCTGTGAAAGGGATGTTTAATGCATGTGCGTAAAGTGTCATCCCAGATTAGCTTGTGCAGTCTGCACAGGCTAATCAGGGACGACACTTTCGGTTTGTATGGTATTTTTCGTCAGTTTTTTTTAAAGTTATATCCTAAAGTTTATTTTTTTTAGACAAGGCACATGGTCGAGTTGATAAATGGTGTATCCTTTTGTATTGGGAAGAAAACCAAATGGTAGATTTTCGCCCCCCCCCCTCCCTAAAAAAAAATAAATAAATAGAAAATTCGGTAAAAACAGCATGAACTGGATAAACAATAAACATTTCAACACAATAAAGCAAACTATAAATATTGCAAGAAATTATTTTAATTCAAACATAAAGAGTAATCACTGTGCTTCAAATACTGAAATTTTGATAGTATCCAATGAAATATAAACGAAGATATAGCATGTTTTAAAAGTTAGTATACATGAAGCTGCAGACACGTTGATACCCGATAAAGGGCACTTTGGATAACGGAGACTTTCGACAAATTGGGCACTCTGATAAACGAGTTTTATCTTTACCTGAAATGCATTTATGTACATTATGGCTATTCTAACCAAATATTTTGAAGTACGAATCGGTTTGCATATTCAAGCGCGACATATTGGGAATCTATGCATAACTAAATTACAAACACGTGTGAAATATAAACAATGGCGATGTTCGTTTTCAAAAATGACAATACTATTAATTTATACTATTAATATTATATAATTGCAATTTTCAAATGAGATTAAAATGCTTATTTCCGAAGAAAACTATTTCAAGTGAGGACCGGAAATAATTGTCTACATAATGAACTTGTTTTAGGGTAACTTGAGATTCAGAAAGATGAAAATACAACGGATCATTTGAATCAATACAATCGTGTTTAATTTTACTTATAGCAGGGCTCTAAATAACGGTAGTGAAAGGGTCTTTAAGAGGCAAATACACCTTTGTTCTTCATAAAATCATCCTATGTCGTTGGTGCT
Organism: Dreissena rostriformis; assembly: GCA_007657795.1. NCBI lineage: Eukaryota > Metazoa > Mollusca > Bivalvia > Myida > Dreissenidae > Dreissena > Dreissena rostriformis. The sequence goes on along the minus strand of VMBQ01000845.1, from coordinate 58,298 downwards.
CATTAGAATCGCATCATCAAGTCGATACTTAAGCGTAGCCACAAAATTAAAAAGAGAACGGAAAACTCCCAGGCTTAACTGGGGCGACAATTAAGGCACATGCATTAAACCCCCTTTTCAGAGAGCGCGGCTCATATGTTCGCTCGATGCTACGATAACCACGCATATGAACGACTGGCTGAATTTGCATTGGAGATAAGCTACTGAATCCTTATATGTGTTTGAATATATTTGATTATGCTCGTCTCTACTTATTATAAAAGACGAGATACTTTTGTCGACATTAAAAAAGCTGCCTGACTTATGAGTATTGGATGTTCAATATAAATCAGCCCTGTTCTGTGAAAAGGGGGTTTACTGCATTATCCTAAACTGTCGTCCCAGATTAGACTGTGTAGTCCGCACAGGGCTATCAGGGACGACCCCTTCCGCTTCTATGGTATTTTTCTCTTAAAGGAAGTCTCTTCTTACTAAGTTCTTAGCGAAAATCTAGTTTAGGCGGAAAGTGTCGTTAATGATTATCCTGTGCGGACTGCACGACACTTAACGCACATGAATTAAACCCCTTTTTCACAGAGCGCGCCTAAAATAACTAGCAATAGAGCCATGATGGCCACGAAGGCTCAACTGTGCAAATCTAAAGAAAACATCATTCTTACGACATGCTTAAAAAATGTAAAAGGATTCATCATGGTTTTTATTTTTTTTAAAGGAAACATTACATTCGGACGAACTCTAGTCGCAACTTATCCAACTGTTTTATATGCTGATTCATATATGGTTATACATATATGGTAACAAAGACGGTACTCATCCGACATATCGAATTAGTTTCACATTATTTTATCTTTCACATTTATACAAAATCATAATCATATTTTTTCGGTAATTCGCCTTAAATTTCCGTAAGTACCTACATTTTAATGTATTGACTGCTTTCTTTAACAATATTCCACAGCGAATTCTGCATTTTTGATTCACTAAAAACAGTGTGTTATATCTGGTAAAAAGTGTCTAGTTATCGGGAATCGAAGTGCCATTGCCATTGAGATGATCGGTTGACGAAGTGCCCATATAAAAGCGCATCCAACCCCAGTAATATTTTAATTTCCTCAAATACGTCAGTAAACTAAAATGTAACACGCTATAACATTAATGGACATATTGATCTTTTATTTCGAACAGTATTCACGGTCTTGATTTATTTCCAAGTATTTTTATTTTGTTTAAATATGCGCTGATCATCCAATTCATGCTGATTATCGATGGAATTTTATTGTTTTTTTTTACATTATCCACCGTTTTTTTTCGCGAATTTCTTTCTTCGCAATACGAAGTGCTATACCATTAATCGACCAAACAATGATTCGTGTCTGAAAACCAAATGAACAGCTAGCATAAATGCAAAAAAACTGAAGAATTCACCTCTCGCGCGTGGCTCTTGTTCTCTGTTATCGAGGTGCCATCCGTTATCAAAGTATCCGCATACCCGGTGTGGTCGCAATCGATTTACAAAGTTCGTTTGAAACCCTGACAAATTTCCACACAACATGGTCCTTTTCGAGTTCCCAATGTGTTAAAATACTGCCGCACGTATGTTTGAAGTTCTGTTTCAGTTGCAACGTGAATTTTACGAAACATTAAAAAAAAATGAAATTCTTTATTCTAATGCGTGCAATTAAAAAAATGTTATGGTTAAGGGACACACCCAAGCCACAAAGCCCGTTTCAATTTATCCTAATATCCATTACTTTCTGGGCGGAAACCGTGGTTTTAATGTATTCTTCAAAATTACTGAACATTGAATGAGCAAACGAAAGTAATAGAAATGATTTTCGTAAGATCAAATGCACTAGGTGTACTCAATGATCTCCGAAATATGATAATGACTAATGAAATACGATGTTTACGCGTGACTTATTTCCGTGTTCCTGGTTGTTGGTGCGTAAACAACTTGTTTTCGCAATAGTCTATTTAAAGACGATATCGGAAAAACCCAATTGTACTAAATATAAAGCGGTTTCCCGATAATAATTTACCGCCACTGGCGAGGTTACTAAAAATAAACACGGGATCCCAAAACGTGTTATGGAATTTTAAAATATCTAGAAAAACAACTCTATTTTAAAAAAAAGCATGGATAATACAACTCAATAGAAATGTATCATTATATATTAATGCAGAATATGTTATGATGTAATAATACGTTTAAACGAAATAACTGTTGTTGTTGATGTTGATCTCTGTAATAAAAGACTTTAACTTTGAAAACTGTCTTAATGTATTTATATGTTATAAAATATGTGTATTAGTATATTCAAATGTTTATTTCTTGGTCTTCGATAATAATCAGTCGCTTAGGTATATGCATGCCTTGTCGACCCACAGTTACGAATAGGAATCGGTTTCAAACATTCAAGGATATGCTGTGTTAACAATTTGATTTATGTAACAACTATTGCGCCAAAATCATTTAAAAAATATATATTTATAACTATTGAAATGAAACGCGCACCTTAAAGGTGCACTTACTAAGTACAAGCAACTAAAATAAACACATACATTTTCATTTTCAGTTTTTATTTTTCATATTAGAACAAACTATGATATGTATAAGCTGTATCATAGGAACGTATATAAATTACGATAAAAAAAAATGCTCACTAGCATGACAATATAAATATGGAAGCAAATATAAGAAAACTGGGCATAATGCATGCGCGTAAAGTGTCGTCCCAGATTAGCCTGTGCAGTCCGCACAGGCTAATCAGGCACGACACTTTACGCTTTTATGAAATTTTTCGTTTGAATGAAGTCTCTTCTTAGCGAAAATCCAGTTTAGGTGGAAAGTGTCGTCCCGGATTAGCCTGTGCGAACAGCACAGGCTAATCTGGGATGACACTTTACGCAAAAGCATTTTGCCCAGTTTTCTCAGAACACGCCACATATAACTGTATAAAGGTAAATTTATAATGAACTGATGTTGAAAACATACTACTATCACATTATCATGTTATTTGGGTTCCTTTCGGAATTCCTTTTTTAACACGAATTAGGTCTAATGCCAATATATCACTACATATTGTAACTACAATGTTGAGTGCATTAAATAACACTCCTATATCAGCTACAGTCACATTCGTGGATACAACATACTAAACAGTTCAATGATTGAGCAAATTGTTCTTTGAATAATGTTATCACACGACAACTTGACACAGATTTGGCGGAGTCAAATCAACTGTATCTGAACAACCGGTATCTGACAAGAAATGAGCTGATTTGTCTGTTATTCACCCTCACAACTCTGACTGGACGGTGCAAGGGTCAAATAAACCCTGATCTATCGATGCAAGTGTCATGTGAGCACATAACAGTTGGTGCATGGGCCAAGCGGTGCACGGTTGCAAGGGTCAAGTCAACCCTGATCGGATGCGGAAAGGATTCAGGAGAGCCCTGATTGGTTGGGTTCAAGCCAGCTGTGCCCTGATCGTCCCTTTGATCTCTGACCTACAGAGTGGACACTTGTCCAGTGCAGCTATGCACTGTCCACAGACGGCGAAGTGCGAGCACGGAACGATAATGATGGAACACTGCTCCGCCAAGCACACTTTGCACGTGATGTTGTTAGACATCCGAGTGTTCTCCTCCACAACACTGTTGAAATCACTGGCACTCGTGACGTCATCGATGTGAGAACATGCGCCGTTATCATGTTTTAACGAATTTGATGCGCAATGTCCATTTGATGAGCTGTGATCTTCTTCAACTAAATTTATAGCGTTCCATAACTCTTGTTCGTTTGACTGCGTTAGGACATTCTCTATGAACGTGTCACCCTTGCATTGCCGCACATGCGCACAAAATGGAAATAGTTCCGCGTGCTCTTCCCAAATATCCTTCCGCGTACCACGAGATTGAAGTATTACTAAACAGTGAAAACACTTGAGACAGTCGCTCGATTGGTCGTAGTAGAACCCAGCCCGGGCTATCTCCGTGCTAGATATGGTTTTCTTAGTCCGCCCTTTCCAGCTTTCTAATGAACTAATTCTTTTATGTAACATGTTCTGGTTCCGATTTCGTGGCCTTGTGTCCAATATTACTCCGATATTGTTGCGCAGCACCTGACAAATTTCTTCGACGGTGAACTCTTTGCCCTCCATCCTTATTTTCTTGCAAGTCATCGTGCTCTGGATCGGTACACGTGACGCCCTTGTCGTCGAGTCATCCCTGGTGCAGATGATATTCGCGAGGAATTCTTCCATATTAGCCGAGTTATCAGCCCTTGGTTTGCTCACTGGTGCCTGTTTTGTTGCTGCAGCGACTCTGTCGTTAATACACAGATGATCCATCATTTTTTACTGAAATAAAAAAAATAAAATATAATGAAAACATCCATACAGCGGCAACTTAACAAAATAACAACGCAGATCTACGTCTGCTCACAAAATACCAAACATTTGTATAATTTATTCTATTAGAATATAGAAATAGAGAAATGAAGTCAAGTCGAGTGGAAATAAGTTGAAATTTCTCGTCTTTAAATATTTTTAAATCACACTTTTTTAGAACTGTTATAAATTTGCATGTGAATTTGCACATAAAAGACATACCTGTATAGACAGATAAACAAAGCGTAAAAATTATAGATACACACACTTGAACGTTTTAAGAGTAGTCTAGGCTATATGAGTTAATGCGTCGTTTTAAGAGTAGCCTATACGAATAAATTTGTCTTAATATTTTCATGCGCTTTTATGCGCCAGAAAACGGAAAATTTCATTTGGGAAATCCCAAATACGAGTTTATTTTCGCTGTACACTTGTGACTTATTTCTGGGATCCCAGGAATAACGTCAAATTCATTGATCATTAGGCCTACCCATAAGTGTTTCCCAAACCACTACACTTGGGAAAATCTTAGTGAATAAATAAAAAAGGCAAGACTTTTTGGTATTATTTCAAACTATATCGAGCTTATGTGTAAACCCAAAACGGGTTTAGGAATTGGCATCCCCTTATCGCCACAACAAATATCATTCTTATTGGTTTACTAAGACGGTAACTATAATTTTACAACAGCTAAAGAATAAAAGAAATTGTTAGTGTTAGCTGAGTAATACAATAACTTAAACAATGATATTAGTTTTTTCACGAGTATACTTGTAACATACAAAACAACACAATATATGCTATAATTGAAAGCACATATCTGACAAAAAACATCACTAGCAAACAAGACCACGTGACTAATATGCAGCGTTTGAATTGTTTCAGAAAATCCAGAAGTTTGACGGGATGTGCGGCCTGTGTGGGGACGCCTTTGATGGGGTCCGGAGCCACGAGACAGGCGGCGAGTACGCCACAGGTACCCGGCTTTGCATATATGAGCCACGCTCTGGGAAAATGGTGCTTAATGCATGTGCGTAAAGTGTCGTCCCAGATTAGTCTGTGTGGTCCGCACAGGCTAATCAGGGACGATACTTTCCGTTTTAATGGATGTCTCTTCCTAGCGAAAATCCTGTTTAGGCAGAAAATGACAAATCCTTATTCGAATGGCCATACAATGGATGGAATCTCAATTATGATCTAGGGAAAACTTGTAGGTTAAGTGTTGAGGGGTCCGTCCATGCCGCCCCCAGGGTTATATAACCAGGATGTAAACTTCGGTTAAAGGCTGTTACTTCTGAACCTGGAATTGTTCGGAATGATGAAACGCTTACAATCCAAGTAGGCATATGGCCGCCAGGTTAATGAGTGTATTTTATGTGTTTACGAAATACTTCATGCGTCTGTTATAACCTTTATGACGGTTGCTGTGATCTTTTCTGAAACACATTACAGTAAGTAGCATACTTCTCATTATCATTATGGGTATAGATTTCATATTTTTAGGAGTTTTTGGTCTGAACGTGGAACAGGTAAACCGTGAACAGTGAGTAACTGGGGTGGATTCTTGGAATCCCATGCTATCTAGTACAACTGTGGCATGTTATTACGTGTTATTGCGAAAAAATTATTGCCTCCATTATAAACATTTAGCAATACAAAATTAAATAACGTTTAATAATGCAAAGAGTGATACCTGACAATGGTGATGTGCAGAACATTGTTGTGATAATCGCTATCTAGTGTAACCTTCACATAATTTATTGTGTTCTTAACACAAGTACTGCTAAATTGGTCGTTGTCGGCTCAGGTGCTACTTAAAGTACCCTGGATACTCTTTAGTATACTACAATGCACATTGGGTACGAAAAATACGCCATACTCCGGGGTACTTTTTAGAATAGTGTCCGTACTCCGGGGTCTTTAAAGAAGTACTTGAGCCGACAATGACCTTTCGAGCGTGATAATGACTTCGCTTGGACTAACATGAATTCATACTTAAAGGGACTTGTTCACAGTTTATCAAAATGAGAATTTTTCAACTTTTCGACACAGATTCAAGAAATAAATGAACACTGTACATCTGTGTGCGAAATGACACGAATGCCGCAGACGTTTACTGAAAATACACTTTCGTTTACGAAAAATCATCGTTAGCAATTGATAAAATTATAAAGTGTCTCAGACGCGAAACGATTTAAAAATTTCGATTTCTTGTGGCATCGTTATATTTTGTAACAATACGTGATTGGTTATACAAAGTATAAAATAAATGGCAACCCATGTGCAGACGGATAGTCAGGTCCGCACATAATGTAGTCGTAAACGACGACCCGAACATAAACTCTGAATTAAACACATAAACATATTTTGAATTCTGAAGAATATACTACATGTCAATTTAATAAAGATAAATTAGTTCTCTTGGTTAAATGTCATCCTAGTAAGTGTGCGAAATTTGTTGTTAATGCTTTTTATATCAGAAGCAGTATGTTATATAATTAAAAATATCTGTTGTATGCTGTTGTGTCAGTTTAAACTTTAAAATAATATAATTATGTTAATGAACTTCTAAGTATCAACTACGAATTACATTTTTTTTTAGGAATATGCCTTCGTAATTGGATAATTTTACTACTACTGAAATAATTCCGCATACGATTTATTTATTATTATTATTGGACTCTTGTTATGTTCTTATAAATATATTATATAGAACATGCTAATTTATTCATTGAACTCAGTATGTTGCTCAAATATTTTATTGTTCATTTGTTTAATAATGATCACGTTATATTTTACACTGTTGATAAGGTGACTTATAGGCCTATTAGGCCGGGTGTTCTTTTATGCATTGTATATATGTCTGTAAATACCCTGTAAGTTAACACATGCCACTATAATAAAAGATTATCTATCTATCTTATCTATCTTTCTACACACGTGAAGACGTATGACTGAGTGGTTTCGACGCTTGGCTTTTACTCCATGGGTCAGTGGTTCGAGCCCTGGTGTGGTTAACTTTTTTTCTCTTTTTTTCCTTTTTGTTTTTTACTTGTATTCTTGTTTTTATATTGGAGCTCTTTAGTTCTGATGTTTATATTTATCAATTTAAAGCATTTAGTGACAAACTTCAAAACATGCCAAAATCTGTGAACAAGTTCCTTTAACCCAACTTTATAAAGACCGAACAAAAATAATAGTTGTTCCTTTAACCCAACTTTATAAAGACCGAACAAAAATAATAGTTATGTCATACGGAGGATAGCATCTTTTCAACCCTGAAATCACGCGCCTGAAATAAACGGGCAGTTTTACAGAAGTTGCACAATGTCGCTACGATGATTTAGAAACTCGTCTGCATCATTCTTGGGAACGACATACTGAAAGCCAACTCGTAAGAACGATTTAGTAGGGCTCATTGGGTCATTGTCGACCTGAAATGGCCCACAAGTCACCCGGGATTGACTAGAAGCCGATTCATGTCACCCTGGGGTGACTTCAAGCCGACGCTAGTCACCCCCGGGTGACTTGGGGGCCATTTCAGGTCGACAATGACCCAATGAGCTTTAGTAGGTCGTGGGAAACCAACTAGTAGTGACATAACCAACCAATAAGAATCCTCGCGGAATCTACCCGTTTTGTATGACGCAAAATGAAAATAACGTTTCCTTGTTAACAGCCTTCCTGTAAACAACCATTTTGAAACAACTTGCATTGATTGGCTAGTTATGTCGTACCCACGACTTACTTGTTTCGTCCACAAGACTTTAAATGTTAATATGACCTCCATACCACGAGAGACTTTTCTCGTATTACAAACTTACTATGTCGTTCCCACGAGTACGTACTGTCGTTCTCAAGACTAACCAAGTCGTTTCAAATATCTATCTCGTTCCCTGGGCTACCAATATGTCAAGAATTATTCAGTCGTGTTAACGGCATAAATTAAAGCCCCAATAATACTAAAAAATCACGGACATTTCGTAAAGTATTTCGTAAATTAAAGTTACCCAATACAAAATCAATGTTCCTTATAGCAATATCCATAATTTCAAATTCAGATGTGTTCTGGTAACACGCATGGACGCTTGTAGATACATAATGCTTGTTTTCAATTTTTCGTGTCACAATTAATTCTATTTTAATTTCCCGCACTGATATCTATTCATACATGTACGACATATGAACACTAAAATGGTACCATGTTAGTGTTCGTGTGTCGTATGAATAGATATCGTATCGGGAATTTAAAATGGATTTTTTTATGACAAAAAAAATAAAAACGAACATTTTGTATCTTTAATCATCCTTGTTACCAGACCACATCTGATTTTTTTTTATTGGGTAACGTTATTTTACGAAATATTGTACGAAATTTTCGTTGCTTTTTGAGTATTAATGGTGCTTTAGAATATACACATGTCACATCCGCCTCACGTGACAATTTCAAACAGAAAGTCTAAGTCAACGACCGCAAATACGTTATGTATGCATCAATGATCTACAGTTATAAACAAGTTCCGTAATCATTTGTTAAATCAACACTTTAAATGTTCTAAAATGAAACAATAAATAATATATGTCAGCGGTTTTTTTGCCCAATTATGGAAAGTACCGAAACCGCGCTAATTGGGAAAATATAGCGCGAAAAACCCTGAAATTGGGAAAATTCTCGTCGTGAAATCTTCAGATTGGGAATTTCGGGTATATTCAATTGCTATTTAAATGCTTGGTACTTTATTGCGCAAACCCATTTAAATTTTATTTGTCTTGCCTTTTTTTGCTGAAATGATCAGTTTCAGTGCTCATTATAGTTGTTCACCATCAGATAATGCGCGTTTGGAACGAAATTGGTGCAACCTTCCTTCCTTTTAGGTATTTAACGGACCGCAATTGGAAATTGTGTAATTTGTCTTTGATTAAGAAATTGCCTTTTATCGGTTCTTTATAAAGAAGGGAAACAAATCAACGTAACAGTCACTCAGAATATATTTCTCACAATCATTGTAAGACAAAAAACACAGGGCCTACGAATTGAGGTGGTAACAATCAGTATACAAGTACGTAATAAACAACCCAATTCTTAATTTGCCTTGCTCAAACTCAGTCCTCAAATTTGGTTTCATAGAGACAATGAATCATATAAAAACACGACAGGAATCAGATACCTGCAAAATGTTCCCTATAAGGACATTCCAAAGGTATGATGGTTCATGGGCGTAGCGAAATACGTTTTGGCCGACCTGCCTGGTATTATAGGGAAAATATATGGTATGTAATATATGATGAGTCTATAGTGCAGGGATATGCCCCTGCATTAAGCCGTGAACAATATCTGTAATTCTCATTTTTACTAGAAATGCATTATTGTATGAGCGATCATATGCACTATTAACGTTAATCGTGTGCAATTTAAATTTTAACCAGTCATGATATGCACTGTACATTTTAACCAGCGATTTGTACATTTTAACCAGCGATTTGTACATTTTAACCAGCGAATAGGACATTTTAACCAGCGAATTGGACATTTTAACCAGTGATCATATGCACTTTAGATTTAACAAGAGAACCTTTGTATTGTAACCTTTAACTAGTGTCGTCCCAGATTAGCCTGTGCAGTCTACACTTTCCTCTTTTATGGATGTCTCTTCTTAGCGAAAATCCTGTTTAGGTAGAAAATGACACATCCTTATGCAAATGGCCATACAGGGGATGGAATCACATTTATTATTAATGGAAAACAAATTTTGTTTTGGTAGTCCGTCTATGCCATCTGTGCACAGCGAGTAACTGGGAATGTGTATTGGGATCCCATGTTATACAGTACTAGTGACATCTTATTACGTGTATTTACGTAAACGTATTTTATCCATTATAAACATTTCGCAATACGAAATGAAATACTATACCTTACGTTTTAGAACGAAAAGAGTGATACGTGACAATGGTGATGTGCAGAAAATTGTTGTGGTTCTCACTATCTATTGTAACCATCACGTATAGTATTGTAATTAGATCATACTTTATACGATGACGTGTAAACGCAAATACGTCTCAATTCGTCGGTGTCAGCTCAAGCACTTAATAAAAGCACCCGGGGAATCTTATGTATACTAAGATTTACCCCGCGTACGGAACAATCGCTTAAAGACACCCGACAATACTCCGGGGTACTGTTTAGTATAGTTTTCGTACTTTGCAGTATACTTAAAGCGGGACTGTACGATTTTTACATGTGTTAAATTTTAATATATTGATTAAATTATGTTACGATGACTCAAAATAGGCAATAAAAATTATACTTTGAAGACGAATTTCATAAAATGCAGCAAAGACAAGTTAGCGCTGGTTAAAGCCGATGCCGACACTTTTACTCGTATTTGTAAGGAAACAAAATTGTGTCTTTGTGTCGTATGAACGAATCTGCACTAAAACTAAATTTAGATTCACATTGTACATGTA
>VMBQ01000845.1:0-37061 GCA_007657795.1 Dreissena rostriformis | reverse complement strand
TCGTCAATAGGTGTGTGTGGGTCGAGGGCATGTCACTCCACACCGTACAGAGCTTAAAAAAAATATATGCATATTATAACATATTTTATAACATGACTTACGCTCCAGGAGTGAAATAACGTAATGCTCAATTTTGTTTATTACACGGGTGTTATTTCACTAGTTATATAACTATGCAAATTAGCCGAATCACTTAAAAGATATTCATACGCGCTGTCAAAGACAAGGCATTTACAACCGCAACTTGCTTACCCACAATGCACTTTTTTTTTACTGCGGAGTGCAGCTTATAGTTACACAACCATATAGGCTTATTCGTCCAGAACTACTTCTCATGCTCAGGTACACACAATGACCGCATTGCTGCTTCGTTATAGATATCGACCTTTCCTCTATATGGCACGGAGGGGAATACATGTGTGTTTTAAAGCATTTTGTTGGTCATGTTATAAATAGAATCTTGCATTAGTGGTCGTTTTGTATTGAATTTATTAAACTCGTCATCTAAATGAAGATAAAAACTCGGCAAGCCTCGTTTTTATCTTCATTTAGATGACTCGTTTAATAAATTCAATACAAAACGACCACTCATGCAAGATCCTATATATAAATATTAGCGGAATGCTCTACTCACATATTAACCCACTTTATAAATATTTGTACCGTGTAGTACTCCCTATATCAATATAAGCGGAATGTTCTACTCACATATTAACCCCCTTTATTAATATTTGTACCGTGTAGTATTCCCTATATCAATATAAGCGGTGTGTTCTATTCACATATTAACCCCCTTTATTAATATTTGTTCCGTGTAGTATTCCATATATCAATATAAGCGGAGTGTTCTACTCACATATTAACCCCTTTTATTAATATGTGTACCGTGTAGTATTGCCTATATCAATGTAAGCGGAGTGTTCTACTCACATATTAACACCCTTTATTAATATTTGTACCGTGTAGTATTCCCTATATCAATATAAGCGGAGTGTTCTACTCACATATTAATGTTCAACCTTCATTAATATTTGAACCGTCTAGTAGTCCCTATATCAGTATAAGCGGAGTGTTCTACTCACATATTAACTCCCCATATTACTATTTGTACCATGTAGTAGTCCCTATATCAATATAAGCGGAGTGTTATTTTCATATATTAACCCCTTTTATTAATATTTGTACCGTGTAGTATTGCCTATATCAATGTAAGCGGAGTGTTCTACTCACATATTAACCCCCTTTATTAATATGTGTACCGTGTAGTATTCCCTATATCAATATAAGCGGAGTGTTCTACTCACATATTAACACCCTTTATTAATATTTGTACCGTGTAGTATTCCCTATATCAATATAAGCGGAGAATTCTACTCACATATTAACACCCTTTATTAATATTTGTACCGTGTTGTATTGCCTATATCAATATAAGCGGAGTCTTCTACTCACACATAAATCCCCTTTATTAATATTTGTACCGTGTAGTATTCCCTATTTCAATATAAACGGAGTGTTATACTCACATATATTTACACCCTTTATTAATATTTGTACCGTGTAGTATTCCCTATATCAATATAAGCGGAGTGTTCTATTTACATATTTACCTTTTTTATTAATATTTGTACCGTGTAGTGTTCCCTATATCAATATTAGCGGAGTGTTCTATTCACATATTAACTCCCTTTATTAATATTTGTACCGTGTAGTATTCCCTATATCAATATAAGCGGAGTTTTCTACTCACATATTAACACCCCATATTAATATTTGTACCGTGTAGTATTCCTTATATCAATATAAGCGGAGTGTTCTACTCACATATTAACACCCCATATTTATATTTGTGCCGTGTAATATTCCCTATATCAATATAAGCGGAGTGTTCTACTCACATATTAACCCCTTTTATTAATATTTGTACCGTGTAGTATTCCCTATATCAATATAAAGGAATGTGTTCTACTCACATATTAACACCCTATATTAATATTTGTAACGTGTAGTATTCCCTATATCAATATAAGCGGAGTGTTCTATTCACATATTAACCCCCTTTATTAATATGTGTACCGTGTAGTATCCCCTATATCAATATAAGCGGAGTGTTCTACTCACATTTTTACCCCCTTTATTATTATTTGTACGTGTAGTATTCCCTATATCAATATAAGCGGAGTGTTCGACTCACAGTTTTACCGACTTTATTAATATTTGTACCGTGTAGTATTCCCTTTATCAATATAAGCGGAGTTTTCTACTCACATATTAACCCCCTTTATTAATATTTGTACCGTGTAGTATTCCCTATATCAATATAAGCGGAGTGTTCTATTCACATATTAACCCACTTTATTAATATCGGCGCAATGTACCAATCACATACTGACTCCCTTTATATATACCATTGCAGTGTTCTCACATATTAATTCCCAATATCAATATCAGCGCGCTGTACTACTCACAGAAATATACCTTATATCAATACAATTAATATTATAGCAGTGCTCTCCATGCATATTAACTAATTGTATCGCTTTTAGCGCTGTGTACTCCGCCTGTGTAACTGGATGTTATGTGCAATGTATTTCTAACAGTCCGCCTAACAGTCCGCCTGCTCCCGATAGGGATGAAGGATCCATCAGAGGGGGCGGCGTACCGGCGGCGGCTCCCAGTAATTCTCCACCGGCGCCATCGAACCAACCTTCGGTCGTCCCGCCAATCGGAAACTCTCCCGCTCCTGTTGTACCAGCCGTTGCGGCGCCCGTACCACAACCGACGCCGACGATGGCACTGACTAGCAACGTCCCGATAGCACCTACTATCGTCAATCAGCCGTCACCTCAACCCAGTAAATATATTGTTTTATTTGTTCATACATATCTTTCCACTTTTATTGTATTTTTCGTTTAAAGAAAGTCTCTTCTTAGCAAAAATCCAGTTTAGGCGTAAAGCGTCGTTCCCTATTAGCCTGTGCGGACTGCACAGGCTAATCTGGGACGACACTTTACGCATGTGCAGTTAACATCCTTTTTACAGAGCGAAGCTCAATTATTATATTTTATTTAAATTTGTTGTACGAGTTTTGTATTATATGATTATATATACGTGTATGTCAGTAACTTTTATCAGTAATAATAACATAGTACTAGTGATGGTGTATGTGGAACTTCTACATTTGTACATTTTTAAAAACTTTATAACCGGTTTAAGTCCTTAGATACGATAGAATCAATCAAGCGTATATTGACTAGTCGCCATCTTCGTATTGGATTGCGGTAGCTAAATATGTACCGCGCGTGCAAAATATTGACGTCTAACGTCGCCATAAGGGTTGCAGACAGCCAAGCTGCTCCGTGCGGTGGCGCTCTTATGAATTTCGATCGTCACACTGACAATTGTTTGAAAAATATATGCTATCAATTTATTTTTTTAAATATTAAAAACTATAAATACATTATATGAAACATATTGTAAAAGTTCAATATGTTCTCGATTAGAACTAACTTTCAGATTATACGATTTGTTCAATATGACAGTGCGGTTAAAGTCGTTGAAATAGAAAACCTTATTTTCTTGTGGCCCAATAGCATGATAGTTACATGCCCGGAAGCAACACACTGTTTATTGGCCTTAACCGTCGGCGACGGTCCATATACACTTTGGGTTTGCCTAGCTTGTCACTATTTCGCCATTGGATCCGAAGTTTGGTTTTCTATTTTATAAATATTATGCATAATTCTCTGATCTTCAGCTACTGTCGCACTGGCCAAGGTGCTGACTGACGTCTCGACGTACGTAAAGCGCGCTTCCGGTCCCGCCATGATCCCCAAGCCGCCGGCGCTCTCCGACCAGCAGATCGACGCGTTGTCAAGCAACCAGCATGTGCTGCCCAACCCGGACCCGCTGCAGACGTACGTGCAGGTGGGGAGCAGCAAACTGGTGGTTGCCAAGGACTACGTGCCGCCACAGACGCACACAGCACAGGTACCCGTGACGACACTTAAACATGTGCATCTGTATCAATATCAGAACACACCATGACTACATTATGTTTGGTCCTTAGTAACACCTGAATTTTAAATGGCGGACCCGTGAATGCTATGTGTATTCCAAGTAATGAGGGACCAATTGCGCTTGTCAGATAATAGAACAATCATGCTGTAATGCTAATTATAAGCAAAGCATACAATTATCACAACGTCATTATATGCAATGGCAATGTATATTTGACACCACGTTGTTCTTGTGATATATTACTTTTATTTAAATGGCACTTTTTACGGAGTATTCGTATTCAGTACCCCAATGCAAAACACCTTTCCCTATACATATAAGTCACACATCTATGGCAAAATGTCTTCCATTTAATACACACTTTTACAAAGTGATTAATATTTGTTTGCATGGGTTTTTCACTTTCATATGGGCCGCGTTTAAAAGTGTATTTATTTACGATTAGCTTTGTTGGTGTACTTCCCTAATGGAATGCCAGTGAAATGCATGTGATATTATAATATTTTCATTCGTTGCAGAGCCCTCCTCCGCCGCCGCCAGGGGATTCGGGCATGAGTTTCTCTCCGCATCAGGGCGGTTCTAACGGCATGAGCCCGAGCATCCCTTCGCAGGCGAGTGGATACCCAGGAGGTTCGAGCTTTAGTTTCTCTCCGCAGCAGGGCGGTTCTCCAGGGCGTCTGAGTCCCAGCTTCCCTTCGCAGCAGAGCGGATCTCCGGGGGATTTGAGTCCGGATTTCTCTCCACCGCAGACCATATCTTCAGGACGTCCTAGCGCGGGTTTTTCGTCGCAACAGAGCGGGTCCGTGGGGCGTTCGAGTCCGGATTTCTCTCCACAGCAGACCGGGTCTACTGGATTTTCATTACCTAGTCTTCCTGGCCCCGGCCCAATTGACAAACAGGACTTTATGAGCTTCGCCAACGCCTTTAGTGCATTCGCGCAGCAGATGGGTCAGAACGTTAATCTCCCGGTCCCCGTGAAAACTCCCGCCCCCGAGTTCACACCGATCACCGACGGTCCAATCACTGGTTTCAGAGACCCCGGGTTCAATGAGTTTAAAAACAACTTTGTGGCCAACGAACCGTTAGCGTCTAGAAACAGAGGGTCGTCAGCGGTCAATGAACAGTTGGCGTCTAGAAACAGAGGATCGTCAGCGGCCAACGAACCGCGTGGAGGTAGACAACGGATGGCACCAGTGATGGACGAACCATGGGGAGCTTTAGACCCGGTGACCCCGGAACCTAACGACCCTTGGGGATCCCGGGGCCTGGCAACACAGGCGCCCATGGTTACAAAAAAGGTGTATGACAGGTACGGAGTGCTCAATGAAAAGACCGTAAATTCTAATAAACAGAATGGCGGCAGTACCAGGGAACGAAGCGAGTTTGTGGACCCATATCTACAGCCGACGGTACAAGAGCAGACAGCCAATAGACTTTCCTCTCCACAGTTTGATAGCAAGGCGAACGCCCATATGAGCACTTTACAGATCAGTGGCCAGGACAGACAGTCTAACGGCCAGGACAGACAGACTAGCGGCCAGGCCAGACAGTCAAACGGCATGTTTAAACCTGATAGTTCTCAGCACCGTGGTTACGACAGTTCATGGAGAGAAGGGCCTGTGAACGTTCAGATGTCGAAGAACGCTGAAGCTGACATACAGCCAGAGAAGCCAAAGACCCCTGACTCCTGGCGTCGTGCGCCGGTGCACGAAATTTACACGACGAAGGCGCCCATGGATCGGCCGCTGCAACTATTCCGGATAGATGCCCGCACGACATTCCGACCGCAAACCGTCGTCAAGGAGCGCTACACTAATTTCGCGATAGGCGGGAAAGACGAGGTAGCCGCCTCTATGAACAGTGATCCGGTACTCAACACACGGAACTATGACGTGCCGCCTTCCAAGTCCACGTCCTCTCTGCAGGGTACACCCAGTCCGCCAGGCGGCAACATGACCCCCGTGTATCGACCGGACCTTGTTCCACGGAGCGGACCGAGAGTAGGGCCATTGCATCAACAGACGGTCACTCACACGGACCTTGCGTCGTCAAACATCTCGCTTACTGCCGCCGTCCAACATGCTTCCTCTACAGGCGGCGATGTTTCACATGCCGTCGCCCCGCCAGGACAAGATTCCAGTGCAATTGGAAAGAAAATTGAAGAGCTTAATAGTAAACTAGATGCCCTTAAGATGTTTTTAAATTTCGGACAAACCTCTGTTCCCACTGCTGCTCCTACCACCACCACCACCACCACTACAACAACGACTACTACAGCTGCGCCGTACACCAGCAACCCGTTGGCCGGCTGGGGACAGGCGCCTGTTCGCTCCGGCCTATCCGTGAGCGACTTCGAGAAGCTGAAGAGACTACTGGGGCTTAACGACGCGCCGGTCCCAACCACCACACCAGCACCTCCGGTACTTCAACCACGCGCCCCTCATAACGACATTTATCAGGACAACATGGGTTGGAATCAAGGACAAGGCGGTACGCAGCAACAACATCCCATAGATCACGGGCACATGGCGATCAGCCAACAGAACGTTTTCGTTGATCCACCACAGAATCCAGTGCAGTGGTCTTCTCAAACCACAACGCCGTCGTACCCACCTTATCAACAACCTAATCCGTTACCAATGCCCGACGTCAGCTCTCAAAACCACTGGCCCGGAAGTGCCGAGAACCATCCAAACCAATGGTCGGATAGTAGAAACAGCGCTTTGTCGTTTGTCCCGGACGTCGTCAGAGCTGGTTATGCTCCAAATAGCTGGGTAGATAATTCTGCTACTTCCGTTGGTAGTGGGTCGGTAGAGTCTCGTTACCATGGTAAAGGGCCCCTTCATGCGAGTTCCTTGGTATCTGGCCTGAACACCCACATCGACATCTCGACTATCCCACCCACTATTGACCCCCTCACTAAAGAAATCATACAGGATATCAAAGGCAAGATGCTGGCCTCCATAAGGCAGGCTAACTCCCGAGGCCGGCACCCGTCCGAACCAGCTGCAAGGGAAGGTGTGAGTTGGCAAAATCAGCGTTGGCAGGAACTGCAGGCACCGGTGCATGATGTACAGCCTAGCCACGTCAACAACAACGTACCCAGCCATGTACCAACATCAAACGGAATGCATATGTCACCGGGGAGTCATCCTCCTAGCATCCACGACGCTACCTCGTATATAGACGTGCACGCGCTGTCCCAGAACGCAGTGCTGGAGGCGCTACGTCAGATGGCGTACTCTGTAGGAGGACCCCCGCCTGCCGCACGCCATCCGCCGTTGAGGGAGATGCATTTGAAAAACAAGGTAAAGATGGAACGAATTAAACCACTGATGTACGGAGAAACGCTCGACGAGGCGCACGTCAATACGGTTGTGACAACGCAAGTGCCAACTACGACAACTCAGCGTCAACGGCGCTTCACAAAGGCAGAACTGGATGTTATGAGGGAACGGGTAGCCATGATTCAGAACCAGCGGCGGTTGGCTGTAGAACGACCAACACACATTGATCCCAGCCACCCCCGTCCTAGTCACTTATCCCCGGGAAACAACCGCCCGACACAGCTCGGAAATCTTGAGAACGTAGGAAGGGAGCCACAGGAGCCTAACAATAACCGCCCTACACACATCAGTCGCCATCCGAACAATAACAGGCCGTCCGTGGTGACCTTTCTCGAAAGCAAACTGAACCAGGAGGCGTCCGCTGCAGCCAAACCAGTACCGGAGGTCTCAAGCGAGGCCATCGCATCTCCCACGCGTCACGCGAAAAACAATGCGCAGCATTTAACAGAGGCTGAGCAACTGATTCTCGATGAACCCTCCATAGTGCAGCGCATGGCGAAGCTGCTTGAGTTACGTCGCATGCAAAAGCAGGTAAATCTGAACGAGAGGCAACCAGCAAGAGAGGTGATAAGGGAACCAAGTTCGGAGATTCATACGCGTGTGAACGAGATTAAGCAGGCTAGGGAAGTAATCAGCTCGCAGAGTGTGAGCCGGACTTCGAATTTGAATGAGATGAAACCTTCAAGAGAGGTTATGATGCCGCCCGTTCGTGATAGCGAACCACCAAGAGATGTTATGATGCCGCCGGTTCGTGATAGCGAACCATCAAGAGATGTTATGATGCCGCCGGTTCGTGATAGCGAACCATCAAGAGATGTTATGAGGTCGCCAGTTCGTGGCAGCGAGCCATCAAGAGATGTTATGAGGCCGCCGGCTCATGGCAGCGAGCCATCAAGAGAGGTTATGAGGCCGCCGGTTCGTGATAGCGAAACAACAAGAGATGTTATGAGGCCGCCGGTTCGTGATAGCGAGCCATCAAGTGATGTTATGGGGCCGCCAGTTCGAGATAGCGAACCATCAAAAGTGATTTTGAGGCTTCCAGTTCTTGATAGCGAGCCATCAAGAGAGGTTATGACGCCGCCGGTTCGTGATAGCGAACCATTAAGAGATGTTATGACGCCGCCGGTTCGTGATAGCGAGTCATCAAGAGAGGCTTTGAGGCCGCCGGTGCGTGATAGCGAACCATCAAGAGATGTTATGACACCGCCGGTTCGTGATAGCGAACCTTCAAATCTGGTTATGAGGCCGCCGGTTCGTGATAGCGAGCCATCAAGAGATGTTATGATGCCGCCAGTTCGCGATAACGAACCAGCGAGAGAGGTTATGAGGCCGCCGGTTCGTGATAGCGAGCCATCAAGAGATGTTATGAGGCCGCCAGTTCAAAATAGCGAGTCATCAAGAGTTGTTATGAGGCCGCCTGTTCGTGATAGCGAACCATTTAGAGATGTTATGAGGCCGCGGGTTCTTGATAGCGAACCAACAAGAGAGGTTATGAGGCCGCCGGTTCGTGATAGCGAACCATCAAGAGATGTTATGAGGCCGCCGGTTCGTGATAGCGAGCCATCAAGAGATGTTATGAGGCCGCCGGTTCGTGATAGCGAGCCATCAAGAGAGGTAATGAGGCCGCCGGTTCGTGACAGCGAGTTGCTGACGTCATGGGATATCACTGCGACAAGCGTGAATGAGCCGCCCGTGCCGAGCACTTTGTTGGATTGGACTACAAATTTGAGCAAGATGAAACCATCAAGAGACGCTATGAGGCCGCCGGCTCATGAAAGCGAGGTGCTTACGTCATGGGATATAACTTCGACAAGCGTGAATGAGCCGCCGGTGCCGAGCTCTTCGGTGGGTCGGACTTCGAATTTGAACGAGATGGCACCATCAAGAGAGTTTATGAGGCCGCCAGTTCGTGAAAGCCAGGTGCTTACGTCATGGGATATAACTTGGACAAACGTGAATGAGCCGCCGGTGCAGAGCCCTTCGTTGGGTCGGACTTCGAATTTGAACGAGATGAAACCTTCAAGAGACGCTATGAGGACGCCGGTTCGTGAAAGCGAGGTGGTTACGTCATGGGATATAACTGCGACAGGCGTGAATGAGCCGCCGGTGCCGAGCCCTTCGTTGGTTCGGACTTCGAACTTGAACGATATGAAACCATCAAGAGAGTTTATGAGGCCGCCGGTTCGTGATAGCCAACCATCAAGCGAGGTTATGAGGCCGCCGGTTCATGACAGCCAGGTGCTAACGTCATGGGATATAACTGCGACAAGCGCGAATGAGCCGCCCTTGCCGAGCCCATTGTTGGGTTTAGAGCAACACGAGGCGCCTATCTCACAAGACAATATCGGAAAAATAAAATCGCCCAGCGGCGAGACCAAAAACGTAATCGCCATTCCGCTAGAGAAAGACATGTTGTTTAAGATAATACAGGCTATGAAACTGAAAAATGCAGTCGCGAACAAAGGCTCTCCTTCCACGGCCGGATTATAACATACAGTTCGCGTAATCGGAATCCCAAATAAGTATCTTATCATACCGCTTCATTGATAACTGCCTGATATAACGCTGTCTGATATATTTATTTTGTGTATCAGTTCAACAGGAAGTTGTTATATCAGTCGATGTTTGGAGATAGGCCATATTACTCGGAATCAACTATTTAGTCATCATGTTTAGTAAAATAGAATCAGATTGAACAAAAAAACAACATTTTAATACCAAGATGTTATATATTTTGGTTATGAAAAGCAACAAAAACAGCAAACAAAAAAAAAAAAAAACATTTTTTAAATATTAAGCGCCAGTGCTTATGACGTCATTATTAACACGTCAAACGTCAAAAATCATATTTTTCCCGGAAAAAATACAGCGTGGTAGCGATTTCGTTTTGTACTATATCAGGCTCGGCTCGAATAAAATATCGACTCGTCAAGCCTCGCCTTTTATTTTATTCTAAGCCTCGCCTAATATCTTACAAAACTATCAGGCAGTAACCTGTTGTTCTCTATTTATTGTCGTGTTTATTTATGTGTTCAATGAACGGTGGGCATTTGTCTATAGTAGGAACTATGGCCGAACCAGACGTCATTTGCCTCCGCACTTCCGGTTTGCCTCCACACTTCCGGTTTGCCTCAACACTTCCGGCCAACTGCCGAAGAGTCCGATTTCAGCGAGGGTTGATAGAATACATGCTCTTGTCATGATTGTAATATGAGATGAATTTAATAAAGATGTTGTTATTGTAATAATCGATATTTTATACCGACATAACGCATATAATATGAAGTTAAAATCTAGCAATTAAAGAGAACATATCGAAATATTTGTCGTCTAAAATGTATGTGTAGGTACCAGTTATCCTTTGACTTGTTTACGAATCAATACAAGCTCAGTAGACCACCAAGTTTCAGTACAGCCTTTATATTCATTAGTCCAAAAATTTCAAAACAAGACTCGTAGTGTTTGGTTTCCAGTATAATTGTTTTTCATTATGGCCCCAAACAAAAACCAGCATTAACAAACCGAGCGAATGAGTAAACAAACCAATTATTCCATCGCAACACCACTATGCTTTATTTTCAAATACTATCCCATTTTCATTTAATTCAAAACTATCTTAATTCGTTTGATCGAGTAATGAGTATTAGGCAAAACATGAGATAACACTTTTGGGTGAATGAATTATGTATAGCCATTTTTATTACTGGAGAAATTCAGCGTAATTATCAGTACTTTTAACCCATTTATGCCTAGTGGACTTTCCCATCCTTCTAAATTGGATCAATTTATTAAAAAAATTAGGGATGTCTAGTATATTTATTTCTATATTTAGAATATTTCTTACAGAAATTCCTTTAAGCAAACAGCGCAGACCCTGATGAGACGCCGCATCATGCGGCGTCTCATCTGGGTCTACGCTGTTTGCCAAGGCCTTTTTTATAGACGCTAGGCATAAATGGGTTAATATATTTTGATGAATGATTAACAAGCTAAATGTGTTCACTGTAAATTCAACAATCAGTAAATGTCGTATACAAATGTATTCTGGACAGTACGATGTTATGAGTATGTAACTACGAATACAGACATTTGACAAAACTTCTGTGATTTGCAACCACCCATTGCATGAAAGCAATTGGACAAACCCAGTCTTACTAAGTCACACTTCTTTGAAAACGTTTCCAAACGGTAAACACTGTTCACACGTAGAAAAATAGAACACAGTAAAAGTATATAAGCCGCGTCATACGAAAATGCGTGTAATGCCATATGCAGCCTTGAGCCGCGTCATACGAAAATGGGTTTTATGCCATTTGCAGCAAGGGTTGCTCAATATCAGCCTGGGTATAAGCGCAGTCTGATCAGGAACTACCCTGTCAGATAATAAGAGCACAAACCCCACGAGAATATAGCGGTAAGGGTAGATCCGGACCAGACTGGGCGAATGCGCAGGCCGGTATTGCGCTACGCAGCCCGCATTTGGCATAAGACCCATTTTCGCAAAACTCGACTGATTGTATGTATGTAACGTTTGACAGAAACGACTGCACCCGATTAGCAAATCAGTAAGCAGTATTTTCCACCAACATATGTCTCCGTTAGCAACATACGGTCAGTAGTCGACGCAAAACCACGCAATTTAAGAATTTCAAAGTATATAATCATTTTTATCGACACATTATATATACTAAATATGTTTGGTACTGCAATATGCTATATAGGAAAAGTTGAGTGTATGCCATATACATATTTTATTATTTTAAGTACACGAATATGTTAATGCCTAATGCGTCACAAATTTACATGTTTTCGACATTAAGTTCATCCGTATCGGTGCAGAAAAAAAGAAGAGATAATGATAATGAAAACAATAGTATTATTATTGTTCGTGTGAATCAAAATCTTCATACTTGAGAATGCAACTTTGAGATTCTTTATGTCGGCTTTGTGAACAATATAATTAGTGAAAAATATGGCTCAACGAGGACTAGTTTTGCGTTGTAGATGAGATCTGTTTACAACCTTCGTAATTTGTTATATGTGTATATGAAACTCAGTCGGTACCATATATGTTGCCAGAAAATAACATACCTAACAAAGAGGCATTATTAATTGAAGATCGATGTAAAGCGCATACACAACGAAAGAAAACGCGACAATGCGAGATAAGATGACTGGAATATTTGTAAAAAATGAGCCTCGCTCTAGAAAAAATGGATTTAATGCATGTGTGTTAAGTGTCATCCCAAATTAGTCTGTGTTGTTCTCACTGGCTAATCAGGGTGGACACTTTTCGCTTTCATTGTATTTTGCTTTATAAGAAAGTCCCCTGTTAGCGAAAATCTAGTTAAGGCGGAAAGTTTCGTCCCTGATTTGGCTCTGCGGACGGCACAGGCTAATCTGGGACGACACTTTACGAAAAAGCATAAAACCCCGATTTTCCAGAGCGAGGCTCATATCTAACGTATCTCTGGGCTAGTCCCATCAATAACTGCTCACAATGGCGCGTGGCGGACGAATCTTCCCTTAATCTGCGCACCGTCATTTTCGCTCAACGGACCGCGTTTAACTAGTTTGCCACTCCCAGATCCTGTCCGGCCCGGTATCTAAATAAAACGAAAACTGGTTCACATATTCGTTGTTTGGAGCTTCGGCTCTCACACGTGTTCGATCGACAACTGCAACAATGAGAATGTCAACGACACACGCTACTGATATAATTATATTAAATGCAGGGTATAGTATTATAAATATCAGTCAAATATTGTTTTTAGCCAAACATTTCAATCTTGAGTCCGTATCATCCATATTTGTGTCAAACACGTCAAATTGTTCTCAAAATTAACTCTCCCAAACACACTACTCAATTTGCAGCTCTTGACAAGAAATTCAACCGTTTTTAAAATTGATGATTATTAATTCAATTTCACAAATCATTACTGATAATACTGATACTTATACGGCAAATGCGTTCGTTATGAGTTCTTAAGCGGTTACCAATCGGTTGAAATCCCGAATATGCCGACCAGAAGTGATTACAAACCACAACACAGTCATGCATATGCATGTACTGCAGTGAAGACCTATTTTTAATAAGTAGTGTGCGGATATTACGAATTGTATTGAAAATATACTCGCGTAAGGATAGCGATCAGTAATCGCGATGATTCAATGTCAAGGAAAATCTTTGCATTATCAATTCTAGATTCTTTGATTGTAACAAATATTATTGCGCAATGAGCAAATAACATGTTCATAGGTCTGTTTAAAGTTATGCTGAATATGTATATGTTTATTTAAGGACTCATTTTGTATGATCCTTGTCCTAAATTCGAACTAAGAACAATACATACAATGTATTATTAACTATTTGTGGGCTTAAATTACATCTATCCCAAGTTTGATTATCCTAGTGTAGTGCGCAGTTTTAAAGCCTCATTAAAGAGAATATGAACGATTTTGTCAAATATTTATGAATTTATATATAATGTGTAAACAACGTATTTTACATATATTTCAATATAAATTAAAATAAAAGTTAAGAAGAACATGTGTCGAAAAATGCAGAATAAGTCAGATAATTAAATTTGAAATCGAAAATGGCTTCCAGTCGAATTCGCCAGCATGTATTTCATGCATGTACAATGTGAATCTAAATTAAGTTTTAGTGCAGATTCGTTCATACGACAATAGCCAAAATTTCAAAGCCAGATGTGTTCTGGTAACATGGATGTTTGTAGATATAAAATGCACGTTTTTAATTTTGCGTGTCACAATTAATTCAATTTTAGTTTCCCGCACTGATATCTATTCATTCGACATACGAACACTAAAATGGTACCATGTTAGTGTTCATTTGTCGTATGAATAGATATCGTCGCGGGAAATTAAAATATATTTTTTTAAATGACAAACACACACACATAAAAACAAGCATTTTGTATCGACAATCATCCATGTTACCAGACCACATCTGGCGTTGAGATTTTGGCTATTGCTATATGAAACATTGATTTTTTATTGGGTAACTTTATTTTACGAAATAATTTACGAAATTTCCGTTGATTTTTTAGTATTTATGGGTCTTCAAAACGTTTTTTTTTTCTCGTACTCATTGATGCATAGTAAGTGTGTATTCTTATAANCGTAATGACAACTATTTTTTATGAAGCATTGAAAATCGTACTTTGGAAATGTAAATGTATTTTTTGTTTACTCGTTTGAGAAGTCGTCACAGGGTGAAAACATTGATTCACGCCGTTATAATGTCTGTATAATGCATACTGATGTTCCAACGAGAATAATGACAAGGATTAAATATTTTAAAAATAACCTGCCGTCCGCCTGTCCATAATGTAATATTATTTTATAGTCCACACAAATTATAAACAAACCTTATTTTGTTAACCAAAACAGCCATGCTGAGTTACGTGATGGCATTTTTAAAGACGTTGTTTCATTGGCTGAATTTATCACATTATGTAATGAGACGTATCGTACTACAATCAATTTCTCTAATCAAATTGTTAATTACAAATATGTGGTTAATGTCTAGATTTTGACATCGTTTGTATAAACTGTATTCTTTTATTTACACACCCAATAACGTTTATGTATACACTGTCATTTCTTAGTGACACAGGGTCCCATGTATCTTATACGAACAATCGATGCATGTCGAATTGTGCAAGTCTTTGCTTTTTGAGTCGTTCTTTTCAAAGAATTATATGTTGTATATTTAAAGTAGGACGTGGTTTGTTCTCGAGTTCTTGCAGGGTTTTATTTTGAGATTTTATAGTATATATTCGATATAACCTCGGTTTGTTGCTCGATATAACTTAGTGTTTGTTCTTGTAATGCCAGATTTCTTGATATCGAGATCTCACATTGTTTGTTCATGAAATCTCACAGTGTTTGTTTCCGATATCTCATTTTGCCTGCCTATAGGTATGTGATATTTCTATCAAAGCCACCCAGAAGAAAGATAAAAGAATACTAATTTTTATTTCGAATAGTTAGTAAAATCCTATGAGTTAAAACCGTCATAAAACTGCAATATATATAACTTCTAAATCGCTCAGTACATATGAAGTAAATCAAGTGATTATTAAAGTTCAATTCCGATTAAACACTGTATACATTTCTACCATGTGACTATTACGGCCCTGCACTTGACGATTGTTTATTGGAAGTCGTAAAGTGTTTACAAGTGGTGATTATTTCAGACAAGTTGTCAATCTGTGAAATTATATTTGCAGTATCGAAAAATAAAAAAGGTGTATCTGTGAAGTAGCCAAGTAGTTCGTAGTAAATCTGAACAAGGCAGTTTTGGGATTGAAGGAACGGGACCGAGTGGTGATGAGCTGTAGGAAAGAAATATTAATGACATAAACATGCCATGAAACATTATATCGGATGATCCCAATCGCTGATATTCAATTGTATGGGCAACAATCTATCACACGAAAATCTTATCTCTTATTCATGCATTCCTACTCAGACAAGTCTTACTGTCCACCACTCAGTCTATCGATTGATTAATTGATAAATAATGGAAAGATATATTGATACTTCGAGGGATAATAATGATGACAATGTTGATGACCTACGTGTGTCTTACAATTATGACACATGACAAGATATTATTATCGAAAATACTACCTTGTTGGTGAAAAATTGATAAAGTACGACATAAATTTTCACTTTAAATAACAACATCTGTAATGAAAGTAACTGTGTCTTTGGTGTTGGGTTGGGGGTATGATTTTCATAAAATTACTGATATCTTCAACACATTCGTAGAAGGGACTGTTATTTTGTTTGTTTGAATATAAAACGTACATCATTTTATTAATTTTTCAAATCATATTTGCCACACACATGTGAAAAATATAACTTCCTTATTTCATATGCAAGTGCTTAAGCATTATTTACGAATTACCGCGACATATGTACATTTGTAAGTTATCGTCGATAACATCAGTATTATCATTATCATGAACATATCCTATTACATCAAATGAAAAAATATGTTCCATTTCAATGCTTTACCCTTTGGCGAAGAAGCGGGGCGGAAGAACCGACCGTGCCAGTCTAACAAGCAACGGAATAAAAAGCGAACAAACTGACACGGCAACATACTGAGTAACGAACCATCAAAACGTTGTACGCCAAGGTAATCGGATACCGGCGGTCTGAAGATTAGCGCTAAATAATATTATGTTTCATTACATATTTAGGCCATTATTATTTAATTCCGGTCATAAACGCCAGGTCCTATTTCCAACTATTTCCTTCTATCTCAGCAGCGGCGAGGTCAGATCAAGTACGCTGCTTTACAGTCGTGCGAACGCTATTTACATTAGAAGAATCAAATGAAGTAATAGTTACATTTAAATGCTTTAACATTTTGGCCAAGAAGCGGGACGAAAGGACCGGTCGTGTCATTGTAACAAGCCGAGTCGTAAAACACGGACGAACTGACAGCCAACATATTGAGTAACGGACCATATAAACGGTGTACGCTGCAATGTCGCTAACGTCATAGGATATCAGCGGTTTGGTCTAATGCGCTAAGCAATATTATATTTCATTGCATATTATTGCCATTACTATTTCTTTCCTGTCATAAACGCCAGGTCCTATCTCCTTCTATCACAACCGCGGCGAGGTCAGATCGAGTACGCTTTACAGTCGGGCGAACGCTATATACATTACACGAATGCAAGCTATAATTTCAAAGATTTACAACCCGTAATACTCGGCTCTTGTCTGTAGTAATCGCCTCTTGTAAACACCTGAACGGCTTCCACTCAACACTCATCGAGTGCAGGGCAGTTATGGTCACATGGTAGTACATATAACCAATAAGTCTTCTGAGCGGATCTGAACGAGACATTAAGTATCTCGATAACAAACATTGTACAGCTCGACGGAATACCGTTTGTTTGTATAGCGGTCATGAACAGGTAGGTATGCAGAAAGACTCTAAAAGAAATCCTGACTGGACGTGTTTGATCAATCGACAAAGTGAGTGGCTGACAGTAAGACTTTTCTAAGTTGGAATGCTTGAATTACGGATTAGATTTTCGTGTAAAAAATGTACTATATTTTACAAAGAAAATCGAATACCAGCGATGGTTATCATTCGATATAATGTTTCATCGCATGTTTATGTCATTACTATTTCTTTCACCCACATAACCACTGCCCGGTCCTGTTCCCTACGATCCCCACACCGGCATGCTCAGATCCAGTACGCACTACCCGGCTGCTTCACATGTACAATCTCTATACCTATCAAGACTGCAAATATAATATCACAGATTTACCACCTGTTTGAGATAAGCACCACTTGTAATCACCTTTACGACTTCCAATAAACAATTATCAAGTGCAGAGCCGTTATAGTCACACGGTAGTTAATGTATACAGTGTTAAAACGGAATTGAACTTCGTTTTGTGCCGTACTGTACAGTTTTGGCAATTGGTTCCTTGCCATAAATAAAGGACCACGAACGTGTGTATGATAGAAATGCAATACTGCTGCAGCTTCTGGAGTTTCACTTCTTTATATTCAACAATCACTCGTTTTACCTCGTTATTACTGAACGAGATGGATGTTATGCGTTAACGTTAATACAACTTAAAATCAACAGAAAGACTGGACGTATTACTTAAGTTTTTGTATGCTAAAAAGATATTGAATAATATTGAAATAAATCGGTCCACTAATCTTTTAGTAATATTCACTTCTTCTAGGTTATTTACGAAACTGTTTTAAAGTTTGAACGGTTCGGCACTAGATTCCCTCTTTAAATTGAAGCAGTTTATACTACTATTACATATTTTAATTGGTTGATTACGATAACAGATATGCTTTTCCATTTTGTGATACTGACCTTAAAAACTTCGTGTGAGCCTTAACCGCAGATTAATTAACGCATTGTTTCTACTCGGGTAAAAGCGGCCAAAACATATGACGGCCCTATTCTTATTGTTAGGGCAAGTTGGAGCCCCTACACACTAAGTTTAAAATCAACGGCACATTTCTTGAAATCAAATATATCGCTGTGATAGCTATAAGATAACCCAAATACTACGCATCATCGAGAAAATAGAACGGGTATAAAACGTCTCAAAACTAACTCAAATGAAACTTAATTTTAAGTATTTGCGTATATATTCCTAATCCGTCGTACGTGTCCGCCCCCATACATTTACACTCTCTGTCTATTAACACACTCTATAAGGTGTTCGATATTTGTGCTGACATCCCGGTTATGATAACGTGTTGTTGCCTTCCTTACAGTAACACAATTTGGAACCGTATGTTACGCAAATGGTCACGGAGAACTCCGGAAAATGGTCACTGGTACAGTCGCGATCACAACGCTCAAAACCGGATGTCATGTTATCTGTTTCCGTGATAACATTTAAATTCGTCGTCCACATACTGTTTCCTGTTGTGTCCGTATCCGTTATATATTAATGTAATACATTTAACAGTATATTTAATACAACTATTAAATGTGGCTTGTTCTGAGATAACTGGGCAAAATGCTTGTGCGTTAAGTGTCATCCAATATTAGCCTGTGCAGTCCGCACAGGCTAATCCGGGACGACACTTTNCGCTGCTTTACAGTCGGGCGAACGCTATATACATTACAAGAATGCAGATATAATTATAAAGATTTACAACCCGTAATACTCGGCTCTTATCTGTAGTAATCGCCTCTTGTAAACACCTGAACGGCTTGCACTCAACACTCATCGAGTGCAGGGCAGTTATGGTCACATGGTAGTACATATAACCAATAAGTCTTCTGAGTGGGTGTGAACGAGACATTAAGTATTTCGAGAACAAGCACTGTACATCTCATCAGAACACCCGTATGTTTGCATAGCGGTACTTAGCAGGTATTCAGAAAGATCCTTAAGGACATATTAACTGGATTTGTACTAAAGTGAGAAACGTACATTATAATTTCAATGTGAATGTCAATACCTTCTGTTGTACATTATCCTATTTATATTCATAAATATACGATTAATTTACTAGTTGAACATTATTATGTGATGGACAACTGTACGTATCAGTGGTGTTAAGTGGCGTCAATGACACATCGGTTGTATGCATTGCATTTCAAGACAAACACACTGACTGAAGCATAAACAATATACATTATTTGATTACGTATTTAACTAAAACGAGCTTGTAATCTATACATTTGTTTACACAAATTAAGTTTAATGTCACGAACATTTTCAAGTACACATTTTTCAGGAATACTATTTCATCACAATGTAATTTGTAAGTGACAAGTTGTTGACATTGTTTGTCTTATTTCTTATATAGCATCTTAAATAAAGAATACCCATAAGTATTCGGTATTGTACATGTGAATACGACCAGAATAATAATGTTTTATGTTAGTTATATTAATCAAAATTGACCAGTCCACTTTCAACAAAATGTGTTCGCGGTTCTGATTGCCCCATGCAGTGAGTTCGCTAACCTAACTAATGATGTTGATTGCAATGACAAAGAGGGTGTCAGTTGCCAGCTCAAGAGTGATTTATGTGTTGTCCATTTGCGGTACTAAAGACGAACGCAATCAAAAACATAATCTCAACACGTGTATCGGAAAAACGACTTTAAAGAGACTTGTTCACAGTGTGACACAATGTCATATTTCATAAAGTGAAAAAGTTCCATAGAAATTAACATTATACATATTATATTCAAGCAAGCAATATATAACACTCCTCTCCAAGAAGGTTTTTAAGACATCGGTTTCTTTATGGATAATCATCAACCGGTATTATAAGAATGCAAAGCGTTTGTAGAGCTTTTTTATTTCTCCTCTGACAACGTCGATATCAGTGTAGACAAGGCCGTCAGTAACCATTTTATGAAAATCAAACTCCCAACCAAAACTAGAGATACATTTACTATAATTACATTCCGTTTAATGCTGTGATTTAAACTTAAACTTCCGCAAGGTTCATGTCGTATTGTATCAATTTTCCATCTAAAAATCGTATTTGCCATACACTTGTGAAGAATATACTAGCATATGTCATAACTGTTTAAATTACAATTCGAAAAAAACTAGACACGCGTTAGACATCAACATTTTCATCACAGACAAAACTGGGACGACACTTTACACACATGCACTAGACCCCCTTTTCACAGAGCGATGCTCATACACACATTCTATTCTCAAAAGTACGTGTGATTGACGCGATATAAAATCACATGTATGTGTTGTTAAATTGTCGAGTTTGCTCCGATTCGGCATCAAGACATTAAACGTGTAAATTATAAAAAAAAAGCGTCGTTATTATCCCATGAAGTATCAATAACTCTTTCACCTCTTTATCAATTAACCCATTTATGTCTAGCGTCTAGAAAAAAGGCCTTGGCAATCAGCGTAGACCCAGATGAGACGCCGCATGATGCGGCGTCTCATCAGGGTCTGCGCTGTTTGCTTAAAGGAATTTCTGTAAGAAATATTCTAAATATAGACATAAATATACTAGACATCCCTAATTTTGGAAATTAATTTGTGTTAATGTATAGTGTTCATTCGGAATTGAACTTCAACAATCACTTGTTTTACCTCGTTATTGAACGAGATGGATGTTAAGCGTTACCGTTAATAAAACTAAAAATCAACAGAAAGACTGGACGAATCACTTAAGTTTGTGTATGCTAAACAAGATTTTGAACGATATTGAAATAAATCAGTTCACTAATCTTGGAGGAACATTTACTACTGCTGGATTATTTACTAAACTGTTTGAAATTTTGAACGGTCCGGCACTATATTCCCTCATTTAATTGAAGCAGTATATAATAATATTGCAAATTTAAAGTCCCATTATTTATACGACACAAGAACACTAAAATGGTACCATGTTAGTGTTCATGTGTCGTATGAATAGATATCAGTGCGTGAAATTAAAATGGAATTTATTGTAATGGGGCTTTAAATTGGTTGATTACGACAACAGATATGCTTTTCCATTTTGTGATACTGACCTTAAATCCTGATCCGTGATAATATTACAATTCGTCGTCCGCATACTGCTTGCTTTTGTTCCCGTATTCGTTATATATTTATACATAAAACTGTATATATTATAAAACTATTAAATGGACTGTGTTGTTCCGATGATTCGTAAGAGTTGATTGTGTGATATTGTGGGGTTCGAACACGCTGTCAAACAATCAGCAAGCGCGATACACCCCAGCGAAACAACCCAGTTATGTTATAATAGTATGCTGTGCTCTTTCAATAGTATGTAAAGTAGTTGTAGTTGTTAAAGAATGATGTGTAGTTGTTATAGTATGTTGTGTAGTTGTTATAGTATGTTGCGTGGGTGTTATAGTATGGTATGTGTTGTAATAGTATGTTGTGTAGTTGTATTAGTATTTTGTTTGGTTGCAATTTTGTGGGGGTTCAAATGTTTATTAACATAATTACAGCGTTACAGTTCTTTAGTTGTGCAACAATCATTTCTCAATACGTCATTGCGTTACGAACGTTAATTACGTTTCGTTGTTTCAGCACTTCACGGCACGGACGCGTCCTGTGTACCGGTAGACACGGATTCATTTGCATAATTAATGGAAACAGGACGCGACTAGCCATTTGTTTCTTTGTAAGCAAGGATGAGTGATTTATCTGAGGGTTTTATAAACATAGTGTACAACAATTGTGAAGGTATATGCCGCCATGTAAACTGGATAAGGACATGCTAGTATTAAAAAGAGAGATTAATTGTCGAAAAATTATAAACGGTATAGTAATCTTCGGCGTTTAAAGTGAGACTGTACGATTTTAATATGTGTTAAATTGTAATATATTGATAAAAATATGTTACAATAACACAAAATATGCAAGAAAAATTATACATTGAAGACGAATTTCATAAAATGCAGCAAAGACAAGTTAGCGCTGGTTAAAGCCGATGCCGACACTTTTACTCGTATTTGTTAGGAAACAAAATTGTGTCTTTGTGTCGTATGAACGAATCTGCACTCAAACTAAATTTAGATTCACATTGTACATGCATGGTATACATGCTGGGGAATTAGGCTGGATGCCATTTTCGATTTCAGATTTGAATATCGAGCTTCTTTCGCATTTTTTCGACACATGTTCTTCTTAACTTTTATTTTAATTTATATTGAAATATATGTATAATAATTTTTAACACATTTTATATAAATTCATAAATATTCGACAAAATCGTGCAGTCTCACTTTAACGGCAATAGGTGACTTAAAATAAGGTAAAAGTTAATTCAGAAATATTGTTGTACCCTGGTGTCATGTATTTAAGTGTACATTTGGAAATTAGTGCATTGTATACCATGTCTTTATGTGTTCATTGGATAATATGTGCGTTTCAATTGAATACTATGTAATATGTGTACATAGGATACCATGTCTATATGTGTACATTAGATTATATATATATACATATATATTTCTATACATTGGATGCAATGTATATATATGTACATTGAATACCATGTCTATATGTTCATAATGGATATATTGTAATATCTTCATGACTCCGTCGTAGCGTAACTCACTGCAGACAATCATGGTCATTATATAACTAACTACTAATCGTAGCCATGGAAGCGTAACTCTCTGCTTACAAGGCAAGTATATAATTTATTGTACTACTCGTAGCCATGGCAGCGTAACGCTCTGCAAAAATAACCAATTTAGTATTGTCTGTATTACTTGCAACACTGCAGATATGACACGGATTATATCGTTCAATATAATAACTACTGAATTTACTGCGTTCATGCTTTGCGGTTATGTACCGCGTAATTCACATGCATTACTTTGAATAATTATTTTCATGCACTGTAACACTTATATGCGAATTTCAACGCACCGAAACGTAATAAATAGTTCATTATACATACCCAAAGTATATATTGTATTGCGTACACTCAGCAGGTCTATAAATGATTCACTACTGATTTGTGGGCATTCTTCTGTCAAGGACTATACAAATCCGTAAAATGTTTTTTTCTCAATCGTTTTTATTAAGTATAATTCAGCCTCACATGAACATTATAAGCCATGTTTACAACCTGTAACATATTTTAAAGTTTAATTGCGCATATTTATGGTTTATTACGGTTTTTATAGGTTATACAACAGACGTATCATGTTTTTTGAATAATCGCTGTATTTTAATGTCATAAAATAAATGTTGAAGTCAACGCTAATGTACTACAGTGCAGTGTAACCTCTAGAGCACGTGTTAACTCGGGCTGCACTCCACATGCGGCCAGGAGTCCGATTGCCAGAAGCGTCCTCTGTGATGGGAAGTTTATGAAACAGTGGGGCTATAATTCATCAGTTTGAAGACCAGTTGTAAACACTTTGTAGTATTTACTGATCAATCTGGCTGTAAATCCGCACTCCACAGATACCGGCGATGAGCTTATGTAAAACAGGTCACATTTTCGTGCGATACACAATCACGAGACGCACTAAATTGTTTATATTAGAAACCTCCATATCAATGCAAATGCGCCGATTCATGATTGAAAACCATCGAGAAAATTAAGAGCCGGGGAAAATTGTGTTTCTGACTGCACACACTTTTTGAAAAATATGTTT
Source organism: Dreissena rostriformis (assembly GCA_007657795.1). NCBI lineage: Eukaryota > Metazoa > Mollusca > Bivalvia > Myida > Dreissenidae > Dreissena > Dreissena rostriformis. The sequence goes on along the minus strand of VMBQ01000845.1, from coordinate 13,028 downwards.
GCTTCGATATACAACGTTTTAGCACTTATTCTTCAAAATCGATTAAAAATCGTCCTTGTATTTATTTGAACTTTAGAATTGTGTTTTGCTGACTGAAAATGAAAAGCCCATTGCTCATTCTAGTAACGAAATGTGATTAACGATCGTCCGTTGTCTATCGTACAAACTATCAATATACGCACTCCGTGATATACGAGTATACACTGTATTGCCTCTGAGAACCGTTTTGTTTTAGCCGCACTCTGTGAAAATGGGATTTAATGCATGTGCGTAATGTGTCGTCCTAGATTAGCCTTTGCAGTCCGCACAGGCTATCAGGGACGACTTTTTCCGCTTTCATGAAATTAATTGTTTCAATGAAGTCTCCTGTTAGCGAAAATCCAGATTAGGCGGAAAGTGTCGTCCTTGATTAGCTTGAGCAACCTTTACAGGCTAATCTGGGTCGACACTTTACGCACCTGCATGAAACACCCTTTTCACAAAGCGATGCTCATTTATTTTCATTGATGTTATTTTTTTTATATTCTATTTTAGCTTGTTCACGAGCGTTTTCATAACGTACATGAAATACGATCTTCAAAACAAAATTTACATACGAGCGTAGAATGTTTTCGGGTTAAGTATGATTTCGCGTTGACAGTTTAAACGATACGGCAGTTTTTGACACGGTTTAATGTATTTTACAGCTACGGGCGTTGAAGACTACCTCTCTGCCCGCTCTGACAGTTAGGCCCGCCTACCCGCTCTGCACTGTGAGCGCCATATGTCAGTGAGTACTGAGAGAGTGCAGACCTTACGAGAGAGTGTTATACCGTAATTAGCAGTGAGCGGTCTGAGCGCTCCATCCTCCCTTAACCAGGCTGCAGCCTCCTAGAGAGTGGACAGTAGTCATATTCGGGCTCGCGGAAGACGCAGCTCCTAAAATACAAGCGTCGTTGCGCCGCAGCGGCAAGATTTCATGTTGCGTGACTGCATCCAAACATTCAAGCCACATCTCGTGTCGGAGTAACTGAGTGTTTACATTTTAGGGATCGGATTATATTGCGTATACATCCCGTGCTTACATCCGCCGGTCGAAGATGTCCGGAAACAACTACGAGCTGGAAGACGTCAGAGTGAAGTACAAGGCGGACATGAGCTCTGAGAGCGGTAGCGCGCCACGTGACCGAGGTATGTACGTCAGCACCGCCAAGGCGTTCATACTCGCCTTCCTCGCTATCGCCATCGCCGTCGGCGTCGGCATCATCGTGCACTTCGCCGGACCGGGGTCAACATTTGAGTGCAAATGTACTTATCCGACGATGGATAGCGGATCGTCGTCGGCGGCAATGCAGCAGTGCAAAGACTGGGCGGCCGCAGGCAACACGGAGATATGTAAGTGTTATGTTTATATATAAGTGCGATATTGATATTTTAGTGTATTGTTGATATAGAATTGTGTTATTGTGTAAGTGCGATTTGATATGAAAGCCCGATTGTTGATATTTAAGTGTATAACTAAGATTTTGGTATGTAAGTGCGATTGTGATACGTAAGTGTGATATTGATATGAAATTGTGATTATGATATGTAAGTGTTAAGTTGGATAATGATGTAAGCATGTAGGTGATATGTTAGTGCGATGTTGATATATGAGTGTGTTTTAGGTAAGCGTTTTGTTGATACGTAGGTGCGATATTGTTATATAAGTGGGTGCTCATGAAAGTGCAATTTCTTTTACCGCACTTTCTTAAAGCCCGATGTTGATATATAAGTGCGATGTGTATATGTAAGTGCGATGTGTATATGTAAGTGTAGTGCGTAGGCTAGTATAATTGTATTCAATTCAGCTTTAATGTACCAACTGGTTGTGCTTATACATTGAGAAACTTTTGAATCCGTTTTCTGTTTACAACCTGTGATAGATAACATTAGAGGGAGTGGGATCTTGAGCACTCTCTTAGTGGGGATCGAAACCGGGTCATACCGGATGTCATATCCTCTGGCGATAAAACATATTGTAGCGTTCGGCCGATTTGCGATGAAAAAAAAATCCGAAAAGACTGTTAGAAAATAATCAAATAATCAATTTTAAAAATAAATGTTTACAGTCACACAGCTTGAAGTTCCTTCAGTTACATATTTTCTATCGGTATTAATCTCATTTAGATCTAAGAGAAAGTGTAAATTCCGGCTCGCGGTTTATCCAATAACGTTGCACTTCTGGTGAATTTGTATTGCACGCCGAACAAATTACAAAAATAAATAATAGTGCGCTGGGATTTTTAGGATATAAGTCTATAGGCTGATTTTTTTTTTTTTAATTNTGCAGTGTAACCTCTAAAGCACGTGTTAACTCGGGCTGCACTCCACATGCGGCCAGGAGTCCGATTGCCAGAAGCTTCCTCTGCGATGGGAAGTTTATGAAACAATGGGGCTTTAATTCATCAGTTTAAAGACCAGTTGTAAACACTTTGTAGTATTTACTGATCACTCTGGCTGTAAATCCGCACTCCATAGATACTGGCGATGAGCTTATGTAAAACAGTTCACATTTTCGTGCGATACACAATCACGAGACGCACGAAATTGTTTATATTAGAAACCTCCACATCAATGCAAATTCGCCGATTCATGATTGAAAACCATCGAGAAAATTAAGAGCCGGGGAAAATTGTGTTTCTGACTGCACACACTTTTTGTAAAATATGTTTGCTGCGATATACAACGTTTTAGCACGTATTCTTCAGAATCGATTAAAAATCGTCTCGTATTTATTTGAACGTTAGAATTGTGTTTTGCTGACTGAAAATGAAAAGCCCATTGCTCATTCTAGTTACGAAATGAGATTAACGATCGTCCGTTGTCTATCGAACTAACTATCAATATACGCACTCCGTGATATACGATTATACACTGTATTGCCTCTGAGAACCGTTTTATTTTAGCCGCACTCTGTGAAAATGGGGTTAAATGCATGTGCGTAAAGTGTCGTCCAAGATTAGTCTTTTCAGTCCGCACAGGCTCATCAGGGACGACTTTTTCCGCTTTCATGGAATTTATTGTTTCAATGAAGTCTCCTCTTGGCGAAAATCCAGTTTAGGCGGAAAAAGTCGTCCTTGATTAGCCTGAGCGGACTTTACAGGCGACCCTTTACGTACCTGCATGAAACCCCCTTTTCACAGAGCGATGCTCATTTATTTTCATTGATGTTATTTTTTTTATATTCTATTTTAGCTTGTTCACGAGCGTTTCTTTAACGTACATGAAATACGATCTTCAAAACAAAATTTACATGCGAGAGTAGCATGTTTTTGAGTTGAGTATGATTTCGCGTTGACAGTTTAAACGATACGGCAGTTTTTGACATGGATTAATGTATTTAACAGCTACTGTGTAGCTCTTGACAAGAATTTCAACCGTTTTGAAAGTTGATGATTATTAATTCAATTTCACAAATCATTACTGATAATACTGATACTAATACGGCAAATACGTTCGTTATGAGTTCTTACGCGGTTACCAATCGGTTGAAATCCCGAATAGGCCGACCAGAAGTGATGATTCAATTTAAAGGCAAAACTTTGCATTTTATCTATTCTAGATTCGTTGATTGTGACAATTTTTTTCTCGCAATGTGTCAATAACATTGTCATTGGTCGGTTTAAAGTTATCCTGAAAATGTATATGTTTATTTAAGGACTATTTTTTATGATCCTTGTCTTTAATTCAAACTAAAAACAATAGATCCCATGTTTTATCAACCCCGATTGGTTTTCATTCGAAAGTTTATTTAACTATTTGTGGTCTTAATTATACCTAAAAAATATCTCTGCCACGTGGTGCGCAGTTTTAAAGTTCAAATAGTTTAAAAGCGCAATAAAAATCGTTCCTTTCTCGTAAAAGGCATACCCGAAGTCTATATCAAAACGGGTCATTCATCTGTATTGTTTTTCATTTCAAAGTAAAATTTTAGATAGATTTAGATGGTATATACACTCCAAAATGCATCTACAACGTTTGCATTGGGGATTTTTTTTGGGAAGAGCCTATCCGCGTAGGATTGGGACGTATACTAAAAAAGGCTCCGGGACAGCCTCGAACAATCATGGTAGAAAGAAATGCGTCCCATGGATTTTAATTGAAGCAGAATCCTGCTTTTTGATGCAAGCATTTTACAATTTTGTCACTTTTGACTCCTCCAAATTATTTACCTCGTATCATTTTTATGCAAATGTCACAATGAATATCACATACAATGTATTTTATATTACACACAATTTTGTTTCTAAGTCAAGCAAGCAAGTTATACAAAGCAACATTTATAGGGCAATCAACAAATATTCAGAAATAAAATATATAGAGTTAAGTATTCTGACTTTTTCATTTGACCCCTGAACATTTTATTTGACCCTTTAACATTTCAACCACAGGGTCGTTTGACTCCTGGTTTTCAGAAACTATTGAAATCCCGTGACGGTCTGATTAAGTTTAGTAAGTACAAATGTACTTTCATACAAACCAACGTAAGTGGCTAATGGTTATTCTGCTAGCTCAGTACAATGAGAACACACACGTCATTTAAATGCGTACAGTAAAGATAACATGCAAATCCTCCGACATGTAGCTTTCGCACTTTGATAGATAATAACTCAAGTTTGGATTATAGGGGACTTGAACGATGTGGAGATGTTACAATTTAATATATTTTTTTTCACGCAAAATGCCATACAACGAAATCAAATTTAAAATTAATACCTTTTTTTCAACTAAATATTTGCAATTTTCTGACAACCATTAATAAGAATTCAATTTCATTGCAAGTTAATTCATGAAATTTTACAATTTTGGTGTGAAGACGTCGCGTAAACATTGCTTTAGCAAAACGTAATGACAACTATTTTTTATGAAGCATTGAAAATCGTACTTTGGAAATGTAAATGTATTTTTTGTTTACTCGTTTGAGAAGTCGTCACAGGGTGAAAACATTGATTGACGCCGTTATAATGTCTGTATAATGCATACTGATGTTCCAACGAGAATAATGACAAGGATTAAATATTTTAAAAATAACCTGCCGTCCGCCTGTCCAAAATGTTATATTATTTTATAGTCCACACAAATAATAAACAAACCTTATTTTGTTAATCAAAACAGCCATGCTAAGTCACGTGATGGCATTTTTAAAGACGTTGTTTCATTGGCTGAATTTATCACATTATGTAAGGAGACGTATCGTACTACAATCAATTTCTTTATTCAAATTGTTACATTACAAATATGTGTTTAATGTCTAGATTTTGACATCGTTTGTATAAACTGTATTCTTTTATTTACACACGCAATTACGTTTATGTACATGTATACACTGTCATTTTTTAGTGACACAGGGTCCCATGTATCTTACACGAACAATCGATGCATGTCGAATTGTGTAAGTCTTTGCTTTTTGAGTCGTTCTTTTCAAAGAATTATATGTTGTATATTTATAGTAGGACGTGGTTTGTTCTCGAGTTTTTGCAGGGTTTTATTTTGAGATTTTACAGTATATATTCGATATTACCTCGGTTTGTTGCTCGATATAACTTAGTGTTTGTTCTTGTGATGCCAGATTTCTTGTTATCGAGATCTCACATTGTTTGTTCATGAAATCGCACAGTGTTTGTTTCCGATATCTCATTTTGCCTGCCTATAGGTATGTGATATTTCTATCAAAGCCACCCAGAAAAAAGATAGAAGAATACTAATTTTTATTTCGAATAGTAAGTTAAAACCGTCATAAAACTGCAATATGTATAACTTCTAAATCGTTCAGTACATATGAAATAAATTAAGTGATTATTAAAGTTCAATTCCGATTGAACACTGTTTACATTTTCTACCGTGTGACTATTACGGCCCTGCACTTGACGATTGTTTATTGGAAGTCGTAAAGGTGTTTACAAGTGGTGATTATTTCAGACAAGTTATAAATCTGTGATATTATATTTGCAGTCTTGAAATGTACGGAGGGTGTAATCGTAATGTAGCCGAGTAGTTCATAGTGGATCTGAACAAGGCAGTTTTGGGATTGTAGGGAACAGGACCGTACAGTGATAATCTGAGGGAAAGAAATAATAATGACATAAACATGCAATTAAACATTATATCGAAATATAATCATCGCTGATTTTCGATTGTCTAGGTAACAATGCAGTACATTCTTTCCAAGAAAATCTTGATCTTCATGCATTCTTACTTGGACAAGTCTTACTGTCCACCACTCAGTCTATTGATTGATTAATTGATAAAGAAATGAAAGATTTATTGATACGTCATGGGAAAATAATAATGACAATTTATGACCTACGTATGTCAAGTTGTTCTAACGAATTATTATTTAAACACTTACAATTATGACATATGACAAGATAGTATTATGGAAAATACTACTTTTTTGTTGAAAATTGATACAGTACGACATACATTTTCACTTTAAATCGCAACATCCGTTATAAAAGTAAATGTGTCTGTGTAGTGGGCTTGGAGGTTTGATTTTCATAAAATTATTACTGATATCTTGAACACATTCATAGAAGAGACTGTTATTTTGTGTGTTTGAATATAAAACGTACTTCATTTTACTAATTTTACAAATCATATTTGCCACACACCTGTGAAAAATATTACTTCATTATTTCATGTGCAAGTGCTTAAGCATTATTCACGAATTATCGCGACATGTGTACGTAATCGTCAATAACATCAGTCGTATCACGATCATGAACATATTCTGTCGCATCAACTGAAGTTATATGTTCTATTTAAATGCTTAACCATTTTGACAAAGAATCGGGGCGGAAGAACCGACCGTGCCATTCTAACAAGCCATGGAATAAAAAGCGAAAAAACTGACACGCCAACATATTGAGTAACGGACCATCAAAACGTTGTACGCTGCAATGTCGTCAAGGTAATCGGATACCGGTGGTCTGAGAATTTGCGCTAAAATGTTTCATTGCATATTTATGTCATAATTATTTCTTTCCTGTCATAAACGCCAGGTCCTATTTCCTACTATCACAACAGCGGCGAGCTCAGATCGAGTACGCTGCTTTACAAACGGGCGAACGCTATATACGTTACAAGAATCAAATGAAGTAATAGTTACATTTAAATGCTTTAACATGGCCAAGAAGCGGGACGGAAGGACCGATCGTGTCATTGTAGCCGACTCGGAAAACACGGACGAACTGACACGCCAACATATTGTGTAACGGACCATCAAAACGTTGTACGCTGCAATGTCGCTAACGTAATATGATATCAGCAGTTTGGTCTAATGCGCTAAGCAGTATTATATTTCATTGTATTTTTATGTCATGATTATTTCTTTCCTGTTATAAAAGCCAGGTCCTATTTCCTACTATCACAACAGCGGCGAGGTCAGATCGGGTACTCTGCTTTACAGTCGGGCGAACGCTATATACATTACAAGAATGAAGATATGATTATAAAGATTTACAACCCGTAATACTCGGCTCTTGTCTGAAGTAATCGCCTCTTGTAAACACCTTTACGGCTTCAACTCAACAAACGCCAAGTGCAGGGCAATTATGGTCACATGGTAGTACATATAACCAGTGAATTATTCTTCAAAGCGGGTCTGAACGAGATATCAAGTGTCTCGAAAACAAACACTGTACAGCTCGACAGAACACCTGTATGTTTGTATAGCGGTCCCGGGCAGGTATTCAGAAAGATCCTTACGGAAATCTTAACTGGACCTTTACTAAAGTGCGAAATGAACATTATATTTTCAATGTGAATGTCAATACCTTCTGTTGTACATTATCCTATTTATATTTATCAATATACGATTAATTTACTAGTTTAACATTATAATGGGATTGACAACTGTACGTATCAGTGGTGTTAAGTGGCGTCAATGACTCATCGGTTGCATGCATTGCATTTCAAGACAAACACAGTGACTGAAGCATAAACAATATACATTATTTGATTACGTATTTGACTAAAACGAGCTTGTAATCTATACATTTGTTTACTCAAATTAAGTTAAATGTCACGAACATTTTCAATTACACATTTTTCAGGAATACTATTTCATCACAATGTAATTTGTAAGTGACAAGTTGTTGACATTGTTTGTCTTATTTCTTATATAGCATTTTAAATAAAGAATACCGATAAGTATTCGGCATTGTGCATGTGAATACGACCAGAATAATAATGTTTAATGTAAGTTATATTAATCAAAATTGACCAGTCCATTTTCAACAAAAAAAATCGCGTTTCTGATTGCCCCATGCAGTGAGTTCGCTAACCTAACTAATGATGTTGATTGCAGTGACAAAGAGGGTGTCAGTTTCCAGCATACAAGCGATTTATGTGTTGTCCATTTGCGGTACTAAAGACGAACGCAATCAAAAATATAATCTCAACACGTGTATCGAACACACGACTTTAAATATACTTGTTTACAGTGTGACACAATTTCAAATTTCATAAAGTGTAAAAGTTCCATAGAAATATTTTTTTTAAACATATTGTATTCAAGCAAGCAATATATAACACTCCCTTCCAAGAAGGTTTTCAATATATCGGTTTCTTTATGGATAATCATCAACCGGTATAATAAGGATGCAAAGCGTTTGTAGCGCTTTTAAGTTTTCCTCTGAGGCTCACTACAACGTTAATATCAGTGTAGACAAGGTCGCCAGTAATAATTTTATGAAAAATAAACTCCCACCCCAAACGAAAGACACATTTACTATTAAATAGTCCCGTTTGATGTTGTGATTTAAACATAAACATTTCGCAAGGTTAATGTCGTATTGTATCAACGTTTCACCTAAAAATCGTATTTGCCACACATGTGTGAGGAATCTATTAGCATATGTCATAATTGTTTAAATTACAATTCGAAAAAAAAGTAGACACGCGTAAGTCATCAACATTTTCATCACAGCCAAAACTGGGACGACACTTTACACACATGCACTAAGCCCCCTTTTCACAAAGCGATGCTCATACACATATTCTATTCTCAAAAGTACTTGTGATAGACGCGATATAAAATCAAATGTATGTGTTGTTAAATTGTTGAGTTTGCTCTGATTCGGCATAGGGAAATTAAACGTATAAATGATAAAAAAAAACACATCATTATTATATCAGCGATGATTATCATTCGATATAATGTTTCTTCGCATGTTTTTGTCATTACTATTTCTTTCCCCCAGATAACCACTGCCCGGTCCTGTTTCCTAACCCTTTGCATGCTGGGAAATTTGTCGTCTGCTAAAATGTCGTCTGCTGAATTTCTAAAATTAGCATTTTCTTCGATTTTTTTTTTCAAAGAATACTGTCAGAATAGCAAACGGTTTGGATCCTGATGAGACGTCACGTTTTGTGGCGTCTCATCTGGATCCAAAATGTTTGCAAAGGCCTTCAAAATTCGGTTTCAGCACTGAAAGAGCTAAAATCCCCACACCGGTATGTTCAGATCCAGTACCCACTACGCGGCTACTTCATATGTACAATCTCTATACTTATCAAGACTGCAAATATAATATCACAGATTTACAACCTGTTTGAAATAAGCACAACTTGTAAACACCTTTACGACTTCCAATAAACAATTATCAAGTGCAGAGCCGTAATACTCACAAGGTAGTTAACCCATTTATGCCTAGTGGACCTCCCATCCTTCTAAATTGGACCAATTTATTTCCAAAATTAGGGATTTCTTGTATATTTTTTTCTATATTTAGAATATTTCTTACAGAAAAATTTCTTTAAGCAAACAGCGCAGACCCTGATGAGACGCCGCATCATGTGGCGTCTCATCTGGGTCTACGCTGTTTGCCAAGGCCTTTTTTCTAGACGCTAGGGTTAATGTATACATGTACAGTGTTCAATCGGAATTGAACTTCAACAATCACTTGTTTTACCTCGTAATTGAACGAGATGGATGTTAAGCGTTAACGTTAAAGTAACATTAATACTAAAAAATCAACGGAAATTTCGGAAAGTAATTCGTAAAATAAAGTTACCCAATAAAAAATCAATGTTCCTTATAGCAAAAGCCAAAATTTCAAAACGAGATGTTTTCTGGTAACAAGGATGTTTGTAGATATAAAATGCTCGTTTTTAATTTTTCGCGTACGAAATACTTAACGATTTTAATAAAATCAGTTCACTAATCTTGGTGTAGCATTCACTACAGCTGGGTTATTTCATAAACTGTTTGAAAGGTTGAACGGTCCGGCACTAGATTCCCTCTTTAAATTGAAGCAGCATATAATACTATTACAATTTTGTTTATTACGATAACAGATAAGCTTTTCCATTTTGTGATACTGACATTTAAAACTTTGTCTGAGTGTAAACCGCAAATTTCCTTGTTTCTACTCGGGTAAAAGTGGACAAAACACATGACAGCCCTATTCTTATTGGTAGGGCAAGTAGCAAGTACCTACAAACTTAGTTAAAAATTAACGGTGCATTACTTGAAATCAAACATGGCGCTGCGATGCTTTTACGAATACCCAAATACTACGCATCATCGAGAAAAATAGTACGGGTATAAAACGTCTTAAGACTAACTTAAATGAAACTTTATTTTAATTATGGGCGTATATATTTCTCATCCGTCGTACGTGTCCGCCTCCATACATTTACCCTCTGTCTATTTACACACTATAAGCCTTTCGATATTTGTGCTGACATCCCCTTTATGCTAACGTTTTGTTTCCTTCCTTAGATTAACACAATTTGGAACCGTATGTTACGCAAATGGTCACGGAGAACTCCGGAAAATGGTCACTGGTACAGTCGCGGTCGCAACGCTCAAAACCGGATATCATGTTATCTGTTTCCGTGATACCATTTAAATTCGTCGTCCGCATACTGTTTGCTGTTGTGCCCGTATCCGCTGTATATTAATACATTTAACAGTTTATATTATACAACTATTGAATTGACTGTGTTGTTCCGATGATTTGTAAGAGTTGATTGTGTGATATTGTAGGGTTCGAACACGCTGTCAAACAATCAGCAAGCGCGATACACCCCAGCGAAACAACCCAGTTATGTTATAATAGTATGCTGTGCTCTTTCAATAGTATGTAAAGTAGTTGTAGTTGTTATAGAATGATGTGTAGTTGTTATAGTATGTTGTGTGGTTGTTATAGTATGTTGCATGGGTGTTAAAGTATGGTATGTGTTGTAATAGTATGTTGTGTAGTTGTATTAGTATTTTGTTTGGTTGCAATTTTGTGGGGGTTCACATGTTTATTAACATAATTACAGCGTTACAGTTCTTCAGTTGTGTAACAGTAATTTCTCAATCCGTCATTGCGTTACGAACGTTAATTACGTTTCGTTGTTTCAGCACTTCACGGCACGGACGCGTACTGTGTACCGGTAGACACGGATTCATTTGCATAATTAATGGAAACAGGACGCGACTAGCCATTTGTTTCTTTGTAAGCAAGGATGAGTGATTTATCTGAGGGTTTTATAAACATAGTGTACACCAATTGTGAAGGTATATGCCGCCATGTAAACTGGATAAGGACATGTCAATACTTAGAAGAGAGATTAATTGTTCGAAAAATTAAAAACGGTATAGTAATCTTAGGCGTTTAATGACAATACGTGACTTAAAAGATAAATTATAAGATAAATATTCATTAAGAAATATTGTTGTACCCTTGTATCAAGTATTTAAGTGTACCTTTGGAAATTTGTACATTGGATACCATGTCTGTATGTGAATATTGGATAATATGTGCGTTTTAATTGAATACTATGTAATATGTGTACATTGGATACCATGTCTATATGTGTATATAAGATTATATGTATAGTTCTATACATTGGGTGCCATGTCTATGTTTGTTCATTGAATTCCATGTCTAAATGTTCACATTCGATACATTGTAATATCTTCATAACATCAATTTGTAGTATATCTACTCTATGCACTATGCACCATATGTATATTTGTATGAATGCATGTATGAAAGAAAATGCAATAAAATATTATTAAAGTTAAAGTTGTAATATCTTCATGAAACCGTGGTAGCGTAGCGCACTGTCAAAAATCATGGTAAGTTTGTAATTTATTGTACTAATCGTAGCCATGGAAGCGTAACTCTCTTCTTACAAGGCCAGTATATAATTTATTGTGCTAATCGTAGCCATGGAAGCGTAACGCACTGCAAAAATAACCAATTTAGTATTGTCTGTATTACTTGCATCACTGCAGATATGCCAAGGATTATGTCGTTTAATATAATTACTACTGAATTTACTGCGTTTGTGCTATGCGGTTATGTACCGTGTAATTCACATGCATTACTTTGAATAATTATTTCCATGCACTGTAAAACTTTAATGCGAATTTCAACGCACCGAAACGTAATAAATAGTTCATTATAAATACCCAAAGTATATATTGTATTGCGTACACTCAGCAGGTCTATAAATGATTCACTACTGATGTGTGGGTATTCTTCTGTCAAGGACTATAAAAATCCGTAAAATATTTTTTCTCAATCGTTTTTATTAAGTATAATTCAGCCTCACATGAACATTATAAGCCATGCTTACAACCTGTAACAGATGTTAAAGTTGAATGTTGTACATTAGTTCATGTTCATTATTCGTAGGTAATTGCGCATATTTATGGTTTATTACGGTTTTTATAGGTTATCCAACAGACGTATCATGTTTTTTGAATAATCGCTGTATTTTAATGTCATAAAATAAATGTTGAAGTCAGCTCTACTGTACTACAGTGCAGTGTAACCTCTAAAGCACGTGGTAACTCGGGCTGCACTCCACATGCGGCCAGGAGTCCGATTGCCAGAAGCTTCCTCTGCGATGGTAGTTTATGAAACAATGGGGCTATAATTCATCAGTTTGAAGACCAGTTGTAAACACTTTGTAGTATTTACTGATCACTCTGGTTGTAAATCCGCACTCCATAGATACTGGCGATGAGCTTATGTAAAACAGGTCACATTTTCGTGCGATAC
>VMBQ01000844.1:225333-235474 GCA_007657795.1 Dreissena rostriformis | reverse complement strand
GGCGGCGCCCATATTATCGATTCTGGGATTGTCTATATATCAATAAACATGTTTATTCATAGATCTTATGTACATAAAGCGTACACATTTAAAAACAAGGATCTATCAATATTTATAAATCTTTGTTTAAATTCCTTTCAAAATGACATATTCAACCTAAACTATTTGAAAGCAACTATCAGTCTATCATTGGTTAATACAATTGGCCAGTTCTGCTTGTTTCGATGAATAAGATGGTGTGTTTTGTTGTGTTTTTTTTAAGTTGAAATTCGGATCACGCCCATTTCAATTCTTCCTCGTTTGGAAATCACATTAACACGAAACTTGGTGATCTTTTCTATGGACAAAACATACTCTATCATACAACGTAAAAACTCCCAATCCCTTGTCGTTGTACAGCATCTTTAGAGACATATGTATCGATCATAGTGACGTTGCAAAATCATTTGACAACACGTATTAGAACATAAATAATAACTAGTATCTGCCTATAAACATCTCTGTCGTCTTGATGCGTTCGTGGCTATTAACGCATTTATGCCTAGCGTCTAGAAAAAAAGGCATTGGAAAATAGCGTAGACCCAGATGAGACGCCGCATGATGCATCTCATCAGGGTCTGCGCTGTTTGCTTAAAGAAATTTCTGTAAGAAATATTCTAAATATAGAAATAAATATACTAGACATCCCTAATTTTGGAAATAAATTTATCCAATTTAGAAGATGGGAAAGTCCACGAGGAATAAAGGGGTTAAAAAACTCAGACAAATGCCAATCGTGGATTCCAGCGCATCAGAGAAAAATCGTTTCGTTGTTCGATATACAGCGACAGATGGAAGACTGTCTCTTACACTACAATGGCTACCAAAAAGACAGTGTTCCCCGTAGGTAAACCGCTTTGTCCTGAATTGCACTAAAGCATTCCAACGCGTTTCTAGATCTTATCGCAGTTTTATTGCTTCAAATAACACGATGTCGAGGTGCAGGGAAACGTTTATCAGACACCGATATCTTCCAAATGACATCGCCATTCTACCCGGAGGGCTTACATGAATACATGTTTCAACAGCTCAGTTTATCTCGCGCATGTATACCAGGTATGTATCTATTCTTTATCCCTGTGTATTCCTACGGCCCAAAACGCAGTATATTATATATAATAACAAAAACACCAAATCATCAAAGCCACGTTGCAATTCATGCCCCTATTTATAAGTTACATACTTAACAATGGGTAAGGGAGCAATTATATGAGAAATGACCATATGGCTTCTTGAATTGCCTAATGGCAAAAGAAGGTTTCCGTGCCTGTGCTGCTAGCTTATTTAATTTTAATAGCTCTCAGAGACGTTTCAGGAGAAAATAATTAACACGTGCACATATATAAAAAATCACGTATTTTACTTGTTTGCCAATCAAGAACCATTAACATAATGACGAAGTTCATTATCGTTTCTAAAAAACAATAATTTAGTTTTTATCTTTTTAATTTACTAGCATACGGAGACTCGATACTGTCCTTTGTTGGAGCCAATTTTTGTATCGTGTCAGCACATTTCTATATGTTATGGGCATAAGCTTAACAATAGACACGTGGATTTAATTTTTTTATAAAAATACCATTCCTCCACGTATTTTTATGATAACTAGGTAATTAATGTAATGACTTGTTGCGGCCACAACACCATTACACGTGGATGAAATAAAAGTTATCGTTTGTCTGATTGATTATATCATTTATATTATTTTATTTATGACGCAATTTGAAAAAAAAATGTGTACTTCGGACATATTAAAAAAAATGCCAAAATAGCACTGCTATATTTAAATTTTAATTTACAGATCAAATATTACTTGCACGTACAATTTGCGTAATATAACAGCACATTATAGTAAGTGCATGTAAGGACATATTACGTGTGCAAGTACATGTAACATAATATAGGAACCACTAGTTTACAAATGTACATATAATAATTGTTGGTGATAGCAATAGGCCAGGTATATAAGGTTACATGGTGGACGATCTTAAAAATACCAATGATTCATCATTGATAGCATATCAAACTTATCATACAACCGAATCAGTCGAGGCTGCACATTACTCCAATGAAGTGTGTAAAACGTCGAGCCTCGGGCTTCTAGGGACGAAACGAACAGGTCTGGTTGTCGGTCTAGTGAACTAGTGCGGAAAGTGTTGCTGACGACATGTTCATTATGTTCATTGTAGTGTGTTTTTTTTTCATGACAAAAATAAACGTTGTGCGAAAATGTGTGTTTTTGCGTGTGTGTGTGTGTGTGTGTGTGGTGTTTTTTTTTTTATAATTTTACTTCGAATATTCGTTTACAACAGGGATAACAGAAATACAGTGCATCGTTTGGCAGAGACAAAAGATCACTACCATTATACACAGGATATTAAACTGTTTTCGCCGTGAATTATTATTCTGGTTGTGGCATGACCCATAAAAAGCCAAAGAGTGCTTTACAAGGATATATATGTACATGACTCTTGATAATACATGGATTTTCAAAAGTAGTATTTCAACGTTTAATTGAATGTCGGAGATGGATTAATGGTTGTGCTTCTGTGCAAAACATTATATTAATTCAACTAACATGTTACTGCTTCGGGATACAGTATGCGACCTTGCACATATTCGGAATCGTGAATAGATCTGAATACTCTACTGTTGCTGTGCTGAGTTGATGGGTTCTTGAATTTTCAAGTTACGCATTTATGTTTTTACAATTGATTGGATAATAAGTTAATAACTACAATGAGGTTCATGGCCGTTCAATACTTAATAGTTTTTGTTCGATAAGCTATTTTTTTCTTTATATTTAAACAAGAAACCGTCGGAGACGAGTGATGCTCCCCAAAGTGTTTTTTTGGTCACAATATTGCACTATATATTCAGATAAAAGGAAACGTCGTGTGGGGCATAACTTTGGACAAAATAATACGATGGATGGTTTAGCAACTTAAAAGAACAGCATATTTTATATTTTGTTTTCATGGACGTATGAAAAACCTTACCACACTAAAATTATCAAAATTGTGGTAAGATTTTTGTCGTCATGCCTCCATGAAAAAATAAATAAAATGTCTTCATTACTCATAAATTAATTTCAATAACAAAGGGGGGATGTTTTTTATTATCTTCATTCCTTTGCAATTATTCAATGTTTTAAGCATTTTAACATTGCATAAGAATATGTTAAACTCAAAAATTAGTTTATCGATTCCCCAATATCGGAAAATCAACCAATGAAAAACGCAAGCATGTGATTATATATTTTTTCATGGAGCTATGAAATAATTAATTCAGCCAATCAAAATTCGCCTTTGCTGACATAAACAACTATTATTAAATTATATCTCATTGAATGTAACGAAGGGAGCAATACGTCAGTATCTCCATGAACGATACTCGGTTTGTCAAATCAAGTAATTATCGAACGTTTAACTCTACCAAACGACACATATTGGACCGTTCCAAATTGAAAGAGGTTGCAGACGAAAATTTAAATTGTAGTGAAATATAAAGAAATTAATTTGACAGTGTAGAAATCATTGTGGAAAAAATTTCAAAGGGCCATAGCTCTGTGTACAATCATCTTACCAAAACCCACTAATAATATGTGCATCTCGNGTAGCTAGCCCTACGCCCAACCCTCATCTTTTTCAGACGGGCTTGGGACCATCCTTGACGGATAATTTAATACAAATGTAAATAAAACTAAAATACGAATACTACCTATTTCGCACACGGGCGTTCCGACCCAAGATCCGCCCGAGTCACATCGGAGCACGTTGTTCTGCTTCGGAAAGTATCCCTTGATACACGAGAACGTTACCTCTGCGCCGTCAACCAGCGGTCCGATGTAGGAGTTCACGGCGCCGGATTGCACTTGAGGTAACGGGCCGCACTCTGAAGATTAAGGCGTCTTTACAAATTATCCGTACGCATAGATTTGATCAAATATGTGTAAAGCATTTCACCAAAATCGATTTCTTGTTTGGTGTTTTTAAATTATATTGTATAATGTTTCTTAAATTCATCACTATTATTAGCAATTCCAACTACTCTTTGATTTATCTTTCTTCTTTTAAAACTTAATATAAAGAAATAGTTATAAACTCACGGCGCACGCAAGCAGGAGTTCCGGTCCAGGATCCGTCAACAGCGCACGTGAAGAAGGTTTTTCCGCGCGGTATGAAGCCATCATTGCAGGTAACTATGACTGTGTCCCCAGGAATCAAAGGTCCACGAGCACTCACACTCACGCTTCCATTTCCGACCATCGGTAAAACATTGCATACTAAAATATAAAAATGTATACATGATCTCGAAAGAAGTTCATCAGGAATGTTTTTAGTAATTATTGAACAGTTTATATGTACATTCCAAGAGTTTATTTCACATGACAGTTTCGATCAACCATTGGCGAATCTTCATCAAAAGAGCAATACGATGATCTATACCCCACTGCTGAAAATGTTCCAAAAATGTACTGTACACCCAAAATACACAAAAAGAACACCCCCCTACGCCCGATCGTAGACTTCACGGGCTCTATTGGATACAGCACGTCCAGAGCGTTAGCAGACATTCTGGGGCCTCTCGTAGGTAAGACCGACCAGCATGTTAAAAACTCAAAACATTTCAGTGAATGCATATCGGGAATCATGATAGAAGATGATGAAATATTCAATTCACACGATGTTGTGTCGTTGTTAACGAACACTCCTATTAACAAAACTATTTAAATCATTGAACAACGGCTCCTTTCTGATAATACTTCGAAAAAGGGAACCATCTTAGAAGTGAATGATATTATGGACCTTTTGAAATTTATCTTGACCACCACATATTCCCAGTTTCGCGGGGAAATTTTTCAACAGAAGTTCGGTCGGGCACCAGTGAGTCCCATAGTAGCGAATCTGTTTACGGAGTGGCTAGAACAGCAGGATATTGCAACATCTCCCATAACATGCGCCCCTAAACTTTGGAAGAGATTTTTTGATGATATTCTGGAGATTGTGAAGAAAGGGTATGTGAATCAGTTGACTGAGCACTTGAACACAGTGGATACTACAGGCAGTTTTAAATTTACAAATTAGGAGGAAGTTGAGGGCAAGATACCATTTCTGGACTCTTTGATAGTGAGAAATGAGGACGGGTCGGTGAAGCTCTTGGTTTACAGGAAACCTACCCATACATATCAATATCTGCAATTCGACTCCCACCACCCGTTATCTCACAAATTAAGCGTGGTAAGAACTCTAGTTGACAGATGTTTTCCGATAGTGACTGAGAAAGAGGATCAGAAAAGGGAACTTGACCACATCACGGGAGCGCTGAATGTGTGTGGATATCCACAATGGACGATAAACAAAGTGATAAAAGACACTGGAACGAAGATATCAGAAAAACAGGAAGGGAAGGGTAAATGGAGGAAAGAAAGGGATAAAACAAGAACAAGTCGAAGGGTATGGTAGTTATTCCCTATGTGAAAAATGTATCTGAGGCGCTGGCGCGAGTCTACAGAAAGCAGAACATAGGTGTAGCAATGCGACCACACAGCACTCTCAGACGTTTTCTTGTACACCCTAAGGACAAGACGCTGACGGAAGAGGTGTGCGGCTGTGTATACAAGATTCCGTGCAAGAATTGTGAAACTGTGTTCATAGGAGAAACAGGTCGCAAACTTGGTACTCGGATCAATGAGAACAAAAAAGATGCAAAGAACAGCCCACAAGTTTTTACGCGGTCAGGAAGGAAACAATCGGAAGCAACAGAACACTCCAGTGCGATTACCAACCATAAAGCTAGGCACAACCATGTCATTGACTGGGAGGGGGTGAAAGTTATGGATATGGAAAACAACACCGCACTCAGAAAACTTAGGGAATCGGTAGCGATAGCTAAGGAGAGACGGGTGATGAACAGGGACGAGGGGGCTACCAACTGAGTCCCATCTACAGGCCTTTGTTTATTGCTTGGAACCAGTCTGGCAGTAAGCCTACCCTGTGACGTTCACTTCCCGCGAAATCAAAGTCTGATGAAGATTCGCCAATGGTGGATCGAAACTGTCATGTGAAATAAACTCTTGGAATGTACATATAAACTGTTCAATAATGTATACTTGATGTCTCGTGCTTATTGCATGTTTGTGTAATTGTCATTTTCGACTTGGGGCCCTGTTCTTCTTGGTAAGTTGAGGTCACTGTTTCTTTCACGTTCTATCCTTCCGCTCTATTGTCTCTTGTCACAATGCACATGTCGTCGATCTGATTTAAAGTTGAATGGTCTTGTGAAACCCAAGTAACCTTGTTTTAAATTCAGTAAGTTTGGTTTTACCCCACACGTATGGTTAAAATCCATTAACGGTTCTTAAATTTATCAAAATAATTAGCAATACC
Source organism: Dreissena rostriformis (assembly GCA_007657795.1). Taxonomy (NCBI): domain Eukaryota; kingdom Metazoa; phylum Mollusca; class Bivalvia; order Myida; family Dreissenidae; genus Dreissena; species Dreissena rostriformis. The sequence goes on along the minus strand of VMBQ01000844.1, from coordinate 229,046 downwards.
AACAAATCTTTGATTGACGTTTCCTCAATTGATGATGAATATAAAGAATCAATTTTAAACTCACGGCGCACGCAAGCAGGAGTTCCGGTCCAGGACCCGTTCGCAGCGCACGTGAAGAAGTTTCTCAGCGGTAGAAAGCCATCATTACACGAAACTATAACTGTGTCCCCAGGGATGAGAGGTCCATCAGCACTCACGCTTCCATTGCCGACACCCGGTAAAACGTCGCATACTATAACAAAAATGTATATTTGACATGTCGAGCTTATTGCATGTGTGTGTAATTGTCATTGTTAATAATAGACTAGGTTTTTAGAAACGATAAGCAGTGAATAAACACGCCGATTAAGAAACAAGTTTGTGTCATTGTCATTGTTGATTTTGGACCCAGTACTTTTTGGCATGTTGAGGTCACTCTTTCTTTCATTTTCTGCCACTTCCGCTGTTGTCTCTTCTTCAAGCAGCTTCTCTAGGTCATGGAATTTGTTGGAAAGACTAACTTTGAACTTTCTTGTTTCTTGGTGTTTTTCAGTGTACCGGTGTTGTAACGCTGGCGTTGGCTGGACTGCCCCTGTCCAATTCTTCTTCAGCTTCAGTTTCAATCGGGCGACAAGGAGATGATAGTCCGAATCAACGTCTGCTCCTCGTTTGACGTGTACATCCTGAAGAGAGCGACACAACTTCTTGGCGATGCGCAGGTGGTCGATCTGGTTCTCCGTTAACAGGTCTGGTGACACCCAAGTTGCCTTGTATATCCTTCTATGCTACTAGCTCGTTTGGTGTTATTTCTTTGAGTTATATGGATCTTACCAAGATAGTTAAAATCCATTAACAGTTCTTAAATGTATCGAAATTGTAAGTAAAACCAACCAATCTTTGATTGACGTTTCCGCAATTGATAATGAATATAAGAATTATTTTTAAACTCACGGCGCACGCAGGCAGGAGTTCCGGCCCAGGATCCGCCAGCAGCGCACGTGTAGAAGTTGTTTCTCAGCGGTAGGTAGCCATCGTTGCAGGTAACTATGACGGTGTCCCCAGGAATGAGAGGTCCACGAGCACTCACACTCACGCTCCCATTTCCCACACTTGGTAAAACGTCACATACTAAAATATAAAAATGTATATTTGACGTGTTGAGCTTATTGCATGTTTGTTTCATTGTTATTGATTTCAAAAGCAAAGGGCTTCAGAAACAATGAGCAGTCAATTAACACACAGATTAAGAAAAAGGACTGCTTTGTGTAGCCTTTAAAAGTCCGATTAAAAATCTTTCTATTGGAAGAAACAAATCAACAGAATGAAGTAAAGACGTTCATGGGTCAAATATGTTAAGAGATATTTGCCCTTACTAATATTAAATCCGACTTTTAAATGCAAGATTTTCCTCATCCGAAAAAGTTCACATTTTGTTCTACGCACTGTTAAATTTAACTTTATTTGTAAATTAAACGAATGTATATCAAAATCCTGCTGAAGTCTAATTGCTGTCGGTGAAACGCATCACGCAAAACGAATAAGGTTTAAAGCTATGTGACAAAACATCTACATTAAAAGTGCCACATAAGACGTCGTAATGAAGACAATTTGACGTTACATTCAAAAAGATATTAAAAATATATATTTATGAACATGACAATATCTTACGTCTCTGGCAAACCGGCTCCTGGGACCAAATGCCACGCACGCTGCATGTTACCGTGTTGACGTCCCTTATGACGTAACCGGATTGGCAGCCATAAGTCACGACGGCTCCCACGGGATAAAAAGTTTGATTTTCAGTTCGGAAGCCATATGTAACAATTGGGGGATCTCCACCTTCAATTAAAATATGTATTTCAGTGACTTAATGATACATGTTAGATACATTCTCAACGTCTATATTTGTCCGGGTCGACAAATTTATCCGGTGCCGTTTGTCCGGGTTGACAAATTTACTGGGTGCCGTTTGTCCGGGATTGCAAAAAAATCAATGGGTGCCGATTGTCCGGGTGCCGTTTGTCCTACAATCTGTTTATGAGAACAAACTGATATAAGGTGCATATTCGCTAAATGGTTCTCTATCTACATAGCGAGTTTTATGAACTTCGCTTCAGAGCGTTTTTGTAATGTCGCTAAATCCAGATGTTAGTTTTCACTTTTTCTCAATTCATAGCGAAAACAATATGTGTCTGACCAAGAACTGTAATGACGTAGCAACCACAATTTTTGTCTGACAAAAAAACTGAAATCACTTGCACATTCCAAATACCACCGTATATTCATATATAGCTCAGCAGATTAAGTCTGTATATCAAGAAATCTTTCAGTTTGTGATACAAGCACCAAATTTGGCATATATACTATTCAGTAACTATAGATTTGATCAAGCACGTTAGCCAATACAAAAAATCAAAATGGCGTCCGTTTTCAAGATGGCCGCCGTCAGGATTGAACAATGAAAAAAAAAATAAACACATTCTCTGAAAGGTTTAGCTGCTGTGAAAATTACTTGATTTTGATTTCGTACACAACAATTCGACTAGTTTGAATTTAAATATGTATAAAACAAGTTTTTTTTAAATTAAAAAAAGAAATGATTAGAGTGTATTTCAATGCACAATGTCAATACTGGTGACATTACTGCTGTTAAACTCGGCATGGGGTTTGATGTCAGATATGTGCGCCAGTGACTTGTTACATATCTTGATTACGTGAACACTATTAGCTAAAAGGGAAAGAAAGGATGGTCCAGTATATTTGCAAAATATAAACCCCGATTGAGCGTCACATTTCTTGTCTATAGAAAAAAGTATACAGCTTTTTGTGACGACCCTCGTAGGGATGAAATATTTCCTGAACCTAGTTGTATCCTATATTTCAACGTGTTAATCTAAATTTAATGTGGTAAAAGGATGAACCCTTGGTCATAAATTAAGTCGATAATTGTAGTAGATATATCAAAGTAATTTTTTTTCAACATGTCAGACGTGACACTACTTTCTTCAAACTTTGAGAATGACTGGAGTTAAATGCTGCCTTTGTCAAGTTCAGAAAGATTCAGAACTAGAAAGTCCGCCATCTCGCTATGAAAGTAGCAAAGAAACTGATGGCTATGCAAGGATTGCAAGAAATGTCCCCTTGTTTAAAGCCATCAACCAGATGCCAAGTATTATGGACCCTGGCAGAACAGATCTAAGCAATGGCATTGAAGAAACCCTTCGTCAAAATAATGCAAAATACCATCAGAGTTGCCGGCGTTTATTTAATAATAGTAAACTTGAGAGGGCAAGGAAAAGATCTGCTAAAGCTAACGACAGCGTTGATCATGTTGTACCAACAACAAGTAGACGGACCAGTCTGGACAACTGTGTGTGTTTTTTGTGTGAGAAGAAAGATCCTATATCAGAAATCCGGTATGCCATGACAATGGAACTTGATGAAAGATTGAATGAATGTGCTAGAAACTTGCAGGATGGAAAACTGTTGGCCAGACTAAGTAACGGTGATGTTGTTTCACAAGAACTTAAGTATCACCTTTCTTGTTTAACTGCTCTTTACAACCGGGAGAGAGCTTATTTGGCAAATGTGGACAGTCAGGAGTGCCAAACATCCCGAGAGAAAGAAGTCTATTCCATTGTTTTTTCAGAGCTTCGTGTGTATGTCATTGGAGCAAAAACATGTGCTGAAGGTCCCGTTGTGTTTCGTTTAGCTGATCTGATCGCCCTATATAA
>VMBQ01000844.1:210527-225026 GCA_007657795.1 Dreissena rostriformis | reverse complement strand
TACAAAAAAAATTGTTTCGTTTAAAATTGCCCAAGGAGGGTATATATATTTGTGTTTGTCTTATGCTTTCTTGTAAATTTGTATTTTGTGTCAATTGTGTAATTCAGAAAGTTTTTTGTCGTTCACATAAAAGAGTTTAATAGTCTCTTTTGCTGTACTTCTTGCTAAAAACAGAGTATTGGCGGCCATCTTGAAAAAAATGCCGCCATTTTGAATTTTCAATTGGCTAACGTGCTTTTTGAAGAAAGGGGTACCAAAAGGTAATTTATGCCAAATTTCATGCTTGTATCACTAAGTGAAAGATTTTTTCAATAATCAGCCCAGCTAATATCAAGTTCCATCAACCAAGCTTAAAAACTTTTTGAGCAGGTGAAAGATCCAGATTCGGACGGATAGACGGACACACGGGAAAAGGACACACGGACGGACCGGGGGTAAGCCTATAGTCCCCCACCCCCTGATACTTGCACTGAACACATATTTTAGTTCATCGACATGGTATCCGCAATTAATGTATTTTAAATGAACTCGCGTTCGAATGAACTAAACCTGGGACCAACTTACACTTTATGCATGTTTCGTCGTCCCCAAGGGGGCAATCCATTTTCCCGTCACATACCATTGCGACATCAATCGTCCTTGGCCTGGGTGGCCGGTTCCTGACCCACGGCACAGACGGGTATTTACACACTTTGGATAGAATAAAAGTAACTTACAGTCAGATCAATTAAGGTAGTGTATCCGTCAAAAATAATTTATTTCAAACCCATAACTATTTTTCTAATGATATAATTTATATAGTTTAAAGGACTGACATTCCAAATAGTAGAAGAAGAAAAGATCGTCTTCATGTTTACAGATACAAAAAAATAATTGCATAATTCATAGAGATTAAAGGACTGACCTATCATACAATATAAAAAAACAGTTCATCGCCAGGTTTTAAAATATTTTTTTACATTTTTTTTGTATTTCTGACCAGTTTGCTATTTTGATACAAATTATTTAACAAAGGTGATAAAAGTAATAAAAATCACTCAACTTTGCATATATGTTAACTACTATTTTGTTTATAAACTTTGTTAACTGTGTAAGATAATGAAATATGAACAGAACAAATGTAATCAGTAGTATCGTATGAAAACTCCCATGTAAGTAATTGTTACCGCTCCCGTATCTGAATTATGCTCAACTGGGAGCGCTTATTGCAAGTCAGACTCTCGTAGAAATAAGCAACAGCAAAACCAACATGTTTTAACAACCTAAAAATATTCAAATAGTTGTAACAGTTTGAACACAAATTGTACAATTTAATGATGATATAAAAGCTTATCACTTTATGTATTATAGACGATTTGAAACGGGTGTTTGAAGTATTGTATTGTTGTGTTTATATTGATTTATAATTACATTATTTATGTTAAATACAAATGACACCGCAACTTTAAGGCAATTTCCTGTTAAAATTACTGTTGTACATGTTGCATATTTAAGTTGTAGGCATTTATTAAGAAAGTTTACAACTACTTAAGTTTAGGATTGTTACAATGATATAATTCAACCAAAGACAAAATTGTTGCCTCTTTTGCTTTATTTAACACTTCTTCACCTCTTAAGGAATATTACATCGAATGCCAAACATTGAATATTCCCTCCTGTTGAACGCCAGAGCATAAACTAACTTTCATTGTATGCGTGACATTTTATACATTTTATATTAAGTTGAGAATATGGCCCTTAATTTACAACATAGCGATGGCCAAATGATTTTATTGATAATTATAAACAGCAACAATTGCCGCATCAACACAAACAACATATCGTAATTTACAACTGTAATATGTTTGTGTACATTTATCGTGTCGTTATTATTGATTGATTTGCTATGATGTCCACGCGATGGTAAAATACCCAAAATTAAATTCACATAGCATATATAAAGCAATTTAAAGGTAAGATAATAAACCGTTCGATTATTTGTTTAAATTGTTCATATACCGGCATTATTGTTTCCGAGTGAATCAACAGTCAACGATCAACTTAATCAAAATGTACACAAAGTTTCACCAAATTCTAGAATTTAATAATTCATTCTAATTAAAACAATGAGTATAATTGTAATTACTTACCGAAGACGGGGCGCGAATTTCGGAACCTCGGTTGATTTCCTGACTTCGAATAAACATTATGTCCTTGTGCACAATAAATACAAAAGGCAACAAATATCGCCGTTAGAACAGACTTCATTGTAGTACTTGCGAAGTAGGGCTGGCGAATGATCGGGCTGGCTCTCAGGGCGAGAATGAACAACGACAGTGTTTCAACTACTGATATATAGCAAGTTTCATTTGCACGTGAAGAGGCGTGGCGAAGGAAGGAAGCAGGTATTTTATTACTTGATCGGTTGATTTGAAATCAAAGAATGTATTTGCCTGACGCGCCTGGATGGCCTCGAGCAAAATCATTTCTAAACATCAGATGAAAATAAAATAAACAACGTCACAGTATTATATCGATTGATTTGAAATCAAAGGATTTATTTGCCTGACGCGCCTGGATGGCGTCAAGAAACATTATTTGTAATAAAAGTGCACACTTGCAGTTTGAAAACAAGAATGTATGTCACCCTTATGAAATACAAGTAAACACATTCAATGTTTATGAATATTTTTACTTGGAAAATCATCGATTTTAATGTAGATTCTTACCCAAAACCAGTTATTTCTTAACTATAGAACATACACTAATTTAAAGTGACCATGACTGTACAAGTCTTTTTTTAAATAGTTCTTTTTTAATTTTAAAATAGTTTTTGAAATGTTTTATAATATGCTCAATGGACAAGACCTATATTTTTCAATAATAATATTAAGCAACTAATTTATACAATAGAACTTGGCATTCCCATTGGTTTCAAGCTTAGATTTTTTGACTATAAATAAAGTTTATGATTTTTGATGCCTAAGTAAGGGTATTTTCTATTCTGTATTTAAAGAGGTATTACTTTGTAACATGGCAACAATACATACATTCATGTATTCATTATAGGAAAAAACACATTCATGTTTCGCTAATGATGTCATTGTACGTCTATAAGTATTATGTATGTGTATGAACATGTATACTATATTTATTGAAACATGTATATGTTATTATAATATATTTGTCAAATCTTGTTTTTGCACTGTTTTTTTTGTGGTGTTTTTTTGTGGTGTAATTTTCGGTTGTTGTTTGTTACTTTGTTTATACTCGTACCAAAATGCATTCTATATTATCTGAAATAGTTGATTTAGATAACTACATACTAATTTAATTAACAGATTAACAATGTGAACAAATCTTTCTGTGAATATGTTGTTTGTACATTTATATGTTATTATAATATATTTGTCAAATCTTCTTTTTGTATGGCACTGTTTTTGTGGTGTGTTTTTGTGTGCTTTTCTGAGGTTGTTTGTTACTTTGTTTATATTCTTACCAAAATGCATTCTATACTATCTGAAATTATTGATTTAGATAACTTTATACTGTCTATAATCTTATTTACAGATTAACAATGTGAACAAATCTTTCTGTGAATACATTGTTTGTACTGTCTGTATGTGTTTAAATTCTGTAGAATATTTCATCAAGATAGTATGCAGTTAGGCAAGGAATTTGCTTCTTATAGATGGTGTTTTTTATTTTAAAGACCATTAAGAAGAAAATGCTAATGTTTCTTATAAGGTCACTTTTCTTTTTGTTGTAAAATTCATGTATTTTGATGTAAATATATCACTCAGAGGGTGCTTGCAATCACATCATCTGGGATCCACATACCTTGAACCTTCTTTTGTACATTGTTTCATTTGTTTATCTGTTTATCTTTTTATTTTCTTTCTTTAAATTGCTCGAAACTGGAGTCAGTAAAATTGCTTAAGGTGCTGAGTTATGTAGAAGAAAAAATGTATTTTTATCATTAAACAGTTTATTACAAAATATAAGTTAAGGCACATTTTATGCTTAGTTCTTTTCAATGGATAATTTAAAAATAATTTCATACAATTGCCGGGGTCTTAATAACAGTAAGAAGCGTCGGGATGTATTTGATTACTTGAAATCAAAACAAGCCCATATTTTTCTGCTTACAGGATTGTCACTTTATTAAAGATATGGAAAATAAAAGTTATTCTGAGTGGGATGGGGACTGTTATTTTAGCTTTGGGCGTTCAAATTCAAGAGGTGTTTGTATTTTGTTTAAAAAAAAAACACCTGCCCATCACAGTGCATAACATTGAAAAGGACTGCATTGGTAACTACCTGATATTGGATATGACTTATACCACAAATAGATTTATTTTATGTACACTTTATGGCACAAATAATGATACACCTTCATTTTTTTCGGACCTTTTTACAAAAATTGAAAATATGGAAACTGAGCAATATGTTATGTGTTGAGATTTTAATCTTGTATTGGATGTAAATCTGGTTTATTCGTATTACAAATCATTCAATAACAATAGAAAGGCAAGAGAAACATTGATATCCATAATTAGCAAAATCAATTTAATTGATTTTTTTTTTTTTAAATGACGATATAAAACGATACACATGGAGACGGTTGACACCATTGCAACAAGCTAGGTTAGATTTTTTTCTAATTTCAAATAATATGTCCTCAAAAATAAGACAATCAGATATTGGCATAACCTACAAATCAGATCACTCAATTATAAATTTGGAATTAAATTTTGATCATATAGAACATGGAAAGAAACTATGGAAATTCAATAATTAACTTTTAAAAGATATTGATTACATAAACTGTATAAACAACTTAATAGACACTATTAAAAAACAATATTGTGTCCCAGTATATGACATACAAAATTTTGAACAACTAAACAGCAATGATATACAATTTGTAGTCAATGATCAATTATTTTTAGAAACACTACTTATGGAAATTCGAGGGAGAACAATATCATACTCATCGTTCAAAACAAAGCTGAACAAAAACATGAAGCAGAATTAACCAGTAAAATAGAAAAACTTGAAAAAAATCTAAAAGAAAATAAAACTTACAAATTACAAGAATTACAAAATGAACTAGAACAATTAAGAGAAATTAAACTTAAAGGTTCACTAGTACGTCCGAGAGCGAAGTGGCTCGAAGAGGGTGAAAAGTCTTCAAAATATTTTTGCACTCTTGAATCTAAACATTTTACAGACAAGTCTATACCTTACATTGAAAATGATAATGGGGTCAAGCTTACTGAGCAAAATGACATTTTAAATGAAGCAAATACGTTTTACAAAACATTATACAAAAGAAATGAAAATGAATTTGCATTCGACATTGATAATGATTTAGCAAATGCGGAAGTGCCAAAACTAAGTAACAGCCAAACTGAATCCTTAGAAGGACTACTGACCCTACATGAAGTCTCAATAACACTTAAAATAGGAAAAATGACAAGAGTCCGGGCTCTGATGGCTTCACTGCAGAGTTTTTCAAAGTTTTTTAGAACAAATAAGGGCCTTTTATAGTAAGAAGTATAAATTATGCCTATAAAGCAAATTAAATGTCCATAACTCAAAAACATGGTATAATAACTTGCATCCCAAAAACAACAAACCTCGATGTTACTTAAAAAACCTAAGACCATTAACTTTATTAAATGTTGTTTATAAATTAGCTTCTGGGTCCATTGCAAACCGACTTAAAACAGTACTAAACAGTATAATTTCCGAAGACCAAACAGGTTTCATTAAAGGTCGATTCATAGGCGAAAATACAAGACTGCTTTATGATATAATGAAATATGCTAAAGATAATAAAATACCTGGATTATTAATGACCATAGATTTTGAAAAAGCATTCGATACATTGTCATTCCAGTTTATAGAAACTACATTTAAGTTTTTGAATTTTGGTCCAATGTTCCAAAAATGGATATCCATGTTTCTACATTATACTATAGCGTTTATACAAATAAATGGATTCATGTCCGAAACCTTCACTATAGAGTGAGGTTGCCGTCAAGGGGACCCAATCAGTGCATACATTTTTATTTTATGAGCCGAAATACTTGCTATTAAAATCAGAGAAAGCAAGCAAATAAAAGGGATTACAATAAAAGAAATAGAATCTAAAATATCCCAATTCGCTGACGACACATCTTTAATACTTGATGGATCAGAATCATCTCTAAATAGTACATTAAATTTGCTTCAGGACTTTTCAACATACTCTGGCTTGAAAATAAACTTTGATAAAACAAACTTAATATGGATAGGCTCAATGAAGTACAGTACTAGGGCAATAAAAACAAAATAAAAACTTACCTGGGGAGCAACATCTTTTAAAGTTATTGGGATAGTTTATGACATAGATTTGGATAAAATGGAAATGATTTTTTTTTAAAACAAAATAAATAAAATGAAGAAATTAATAACTCATTGGAACCGTAGCAATATTACACCTTTAGGAAAAATTACTATTATGAAGTCACTGCTTCTCCCATTATTTACACATCTATTTGTTACTCTGCCTACCCCAAAATAGATATTATGAAACAAATAAATGCTCTTTTTATGAATTCATATGGAGAGGCCCAAACAAGATAAAAAGCACCATAGCTATTAAGCAATATAGCCAAGGAGGATTACAAATGATAGATGTTCACTTTTATGAACAGCATATGAAATTGTCATGGCTGAAAAGATATACCATAGAGGATGGGAATTGTTTGCCGAGAAAATATGCATGAAGCTTACAAATAAGTTTTGGCTATATGTTTTACACAGCTATATATTGTATATTGAAAAGTTGCATATAACAAGCAATGACGACATACTAGATAAGCCTATTTTTTATAATGATAATTTATAAATTGATAATACTTATGTATATGTTAAAAGTCTGTATGAAAGAGGAATCCGTTTTGTTAGAGATATATTCATAGACAAGGATTGTTTTATCTCGAAAGAATCTTTAGAAAGCGAAATTGGAATCAATGTAATTTTTTTATTGTACCAAGGATTAATCAGAGTTATAAGTAATTATATTAAAACAACTGGGAATAAAGTCACCAATGATAGTAAAACAAATGGACCTGTTATTTCAACATATGTAAAGAAAATAACAAGTCCAAAAGAAGAAAAAATATACATATAATATACTTATTCACAACAATGATATTCCTACTTGCTTAACAAAATGGAACTCTGAATTCTCACATATTGATTGGAAAAGTGTACATTCACTTGTTTTTGACATTAGTAGAGAAACTTATATCCAATGGTTCCAATACAGAATAGTACACAGAATCATTGGAACAAAATCACTTATGTTTAACATGAATACAGCTACTGATAATCTGTGTACATTTTGTAATGAAGAAACAGAAAATATAACACATTTGTTCTGGAACTGTAGATATACTCAAGAAATTATTAGATTTGCAATACAATGTATTAATAGAAATAGACAACATTTACCTATCCAGCTCACATGTCAAGACATGATTCTGGGAATTACAAATTCAAAAAAAGTTGATTTAAATATTTTATGTCTAGAAATTTAAAGATACATTTTTCATTGCCAGAGAAAAAAAAAGATTCATTCAAAATTTGGATTAGTAAGCAGCCTAAATAATTCTCTCGAAATCTATAAAAATACAAAAACAAGAACAGATGATGATTTCAAAGAATGGTCACTAGTCAGCATGTTTACTGATACTGTTACCATAGAACCTGATCGTCAAGTAAATTGAACTGATTCAGCACCAAGAACCTATGTTTTGTATTCATTTGCAATTCAATTTTGTTTGTACAAACCCTATATAATGTGCAATGTTTTATATTGTTTAGATCATTCACATATTTACGACTTTATACCTTTAATACACGGTATGTTACTTCATTAATATGTCATTGCATAAATTTTGCATGTAACTTATGTGTTGTGTGTAACTGAACAAAATGTACATGTGACTGTATATTGAATGTTTATAATGTACAAAGATGAATAAAATGGTGCTCATAAANAAAAAAAAAAAAAAAAAAAAAAAAAAAAAAAAAACAACGTCACAGTATTATCGCAACTTTGGTGTACATCACGGGTGTCACTGAATTATATCATGTTTAAATGTTGTCAACGAACAAGAGTTGTGTAATTACGTACAACAGTGCGAACATTATTTCAATTTCAACATGTCCTGGCAAATACATATTTGTTTTCCAACTGAAATGTTTTTGATTATGTTGTTTCTATGTAGAAATAAGTTTTCGTCTTGTGTAATGCAAAATCAGAGAGTATCGTCTTACTATGATGGGCAACGGGTACATAAGTGTCTTGATATGTCTTGAAATCAATTCAGGGGCATTGACTGACGGTCAGAATAATAAGTAACTATTCCACAAACAACATTACACCACCTCCCTTTCCACAACCAGTACAAGCTCAACCGGAACGGTACCACACAACAACCGACACTCACACAGTCACTGGAAAAAACGACCATATCAGAATCAATAACGCAATGCTATCAGAATCACAACTACTGCTACACTCACGTGCTATACAACTGTCATTAAAATCGCAAACATCGACATAGCGCCATCAATCTCCACCAAAACCGCCGCAATCATGTTCAACATCACGGCAATCACTGCCGTTTTTTAAGGACACTACTGCCAACTACGGCTTATCTAAACACTTCCACAAGCACCAACACAAGTACCGATACTATCAACAACATCACTGCTATCGTCAACAACCCCCGGGTAAAACCCACCCCCTGTACGTCGATAATCCAAACTGAGTAGGATAATTCAAACTGAAGAAAAAAATGGCGACATAAATAAAATTATAATCGAATGTTTTTAATGTTTTAATGCTTGGACTTATGTATTAACCTTTCATATATGTATGTAAAAAATGTGATTGGCGTAAATGCTCGAAAACGCAATATATTCGTATTTGTTTGGGACAAGAATATACAAATTGCATAATGACCTAACTAGTGTATGGATAATTCCAAACTAACATTAGGAAGTCGATGGATAATGACCAAACTGCAATGTCTTTATGTAAAGATCAATGTAAAATGAATACTCTTGTAAAATATTTCGAGATTTATTTAATTGCTGACAACATTTTTTAGTACATTGTTAAACAATCATCATAAAAAAAAATGATTTTGCTTTCTTTTCAGGTAAAACAGAAGATTATGGAAAACTACAGATGTTATTATTGTAGTCCTTTAAACGCCTAAAAGAAATACTAATCCATAACTAAGGGTATCACGTTTACAGATTTTGCTAAACGTTTAAACGAAATGAATTAAACGAGACGTTACCGTTTAAACGGTTTCCCTATGTTCGTTTTAAAAACATCAGTGCCATCGCATTTCCAAACTGAAAGTAGTACGGGTACACATGCTTATTATATCCGGAAGTTATATTCAGTGCATATCGCATTAGCGCAATGACGGCATATTAAAACCAACTGTACTCGTCGTTGTCGAACCATTGGGTTACACTTTGTCTACTTACATGCCGTAATATTTTGTAACAAAGACGAATTAATATCGAACCCACATTTCTTCAATAAGAGTAAACCTGTTGTAAAATGTTCAATGTTTTATTAAACAAGATGTACATTAAAACGGCTGCATCAGTATTCAGTAATGAACTCGCTGGCGTCGTCCCGTAAAAGTTTACTCACTACTTGTCACTAGATTTGTGGAGGAACACCAGTTTGTCCACTGTTGTAGAGTCTAGGGACGCCCTAAGCTTAGTAACGGTAGCTCCAGCAACGGAAAACACTCGCTCCGATGGTACGGAAGTTGCTGGGACACCGGTCAATTTTCTCGCAAGAACTGCAAGTCGGGGATAGGTGTCCATGTTCAATTTCCACCACAGAAATGGACTTTGACTTAATGGGACAGCTTTATCACACAGATAACGCTCAAGTTCTTCGGCACCATTTGACGGTGTAGCACTGGTTGTTGCCTGGAAATATCCACCTAACAAAAATGCCATGTCATCTTGGTTAAGTTTTGATCGCTTGCTTGGCCCTGGTTGAGAGATTATATTTGGGCTATCGGCTGTTGGTTGAGACATCGGTAACTGTAAAGCGTCCACACGCTCAAGCACGCTCTCATGAACCAGTTTCCGCTGGGGCTCCGTCAGAAACGGCAATGATCTGTACCTGGGATCAAGAAAAGTGCAAATGACCGGCATGCTTGATGTGATTTCGTCACTGTCAATGTGATACCTTTTCACCAAATCAGAATGAACGTCTTTCTTGAATTTTGCAACAGCGGGAGTGTCTTGGGCATTCTCAGCGAGGTGGTGGTTTATAATACTGAAAAGTATCGGGTAAATACCACCGACGGTAGGGTACAGCTCTGAACACATTGTTCTAGTTGCAAAATATAGCGGTTTTAAAACCGGGACCAGACCCTCGTTTATTTTCATTGTGATCAGTTAGGTTAAGAGAACGCGCATCAGCCATATTTGTTACGGCTGGGTCATGCAAGACGGCATACACCGGTAAACGCTGTTCGAGAAGCCTTTCGAGCATGTCATATGTTGAATTCCAACGTGTTTCACAGTTAATGATTAAGCTGTTTTCCTTGGAGCAAATTTGCTTTTGTTTTTCTTCAAGTGAATTTGAGACGATAACGGATTTTCGGAAGTGTTTTACTAATCTTTTGCATGAAACCAGTAGCTTTTTGATAGTCTCCGACTTCTCAAACCCACCGCGAATGGACAATTGTAGCGTGTGTCCAAAACAGCGTACGTGAGTCCACTGAAGTTGTTGTACGCACGCAACCATATTCGACGCATTGTCAGTTACAATAGCGGAAACATGCTCATCTTTAAAGCCGAATTCCTGGGCTATCAATTTGATTTCCGCTGCTGTATTTTCTGCAGTGTGTCGCTCTTTGACAGCTCGAGTGGCCAACACTCTGTTGTGGTAATTCCAATCTGCAAACATAAAATGGAATACTAGTACATTAAACATCTTATTAAGTTCTTACACGATTAAATTAGCATTTTTTTACAAGATACTTTATCATTTTTGGCATAATACTAAAGTCGACACTCAAATTTATCTAACGTGATGAGGTATTTTTTCCAACATCCAAATTGACAAACTCGTACATGAAGTATATTTGTTTACTAAATCATTGCATCACTACAGAAAACTTAAAATATGTCCTATCTCATTATAATTTATAAACATGTATACGAATTAAATGTCAAATTTTAAATAATTAAATGATTAAATGATTAATGAACAATTGTACTGTGGTTTCCATAAACTGATTTGGTATAAAATTATGTAATTAAAAATATATCAATGCATTTATAGTTTGTGCTTACCTTCATCAATGAAGTGACAAGTTACTGTAATATAGCCCTCCGTTGCAAGGCTAGTCCAATGGTCCGATGACAGTGCCACGCCAGTCTGTTTGGATAATACGTTTAGCAGTTCGCTTTTTTCCGACTCGTACATTTTTGTAACGTAAGTTGACACTGTGCTAGGGCCCGGCACGTCATACGACGGATTAATCTCTCGACAAAAGTCAATGAAACCTTCTCCATTTACAATGGAAATAGGTCGGAGATCTTGCGCACACATGAGGGCTAATTTCTCTGTGCAAACTATCCATTGTTGCCGAGACATCGTCGGTTTGGCATAATCAGTTAGCTTTCGCTGATGTTTCTCACTATCGTCTGCGGACGTTTTAGTTGCATCCAGTCGCACAGACTTGTGAACCAGTTTTATGTGGTTCGCCATGGTCCCCGTACTTCCACCTTTGAACGACAACTCAGTTGCACACAAGTTACATTTAACAATTTCTTTTCCGCATACTTCAATTTTAGTTAAAAATTTCCAATACGGAGATTTTTTGCCGCGACCTGTCTCGTTCGCCATATCTCTAAAAATGAATGCCGATGAAGAAACGGCGGGGAAATTTCCTCGAGCACTTCGTGCCGACGCGCGTCGAATGTTCAAGACGATTCGGGGCATGCTCATGCAACAATTGGCGGGAAAAAATTATCGAGCCCTTCGTGCCGACGCGCAGTAACTATTCAAGACGTCTAGTCCGTACATGGTGTATTGTTATGTTAACGGTATTGTGAATAAGGGCCATTGGCGCACATGATACAAATATGAGTCTTTTTCGGCAGCTGTTAATAAGCTTTGCAACGTCGTTACGAAATGAACTAAAATGTATTATGTTGATATTGACTGCCGTTTAAACGTTTTCTGTTTTTGTAAACGTTTATCGGCAAAACACGAAACGCGACCGTTTAAACGTATAAACGTGATACCCTTATCCATAACACAACTAACCATTACGTAGAAAAATTAAAAATTAGCGAACTTACCTTAGATGAAACAACCGGCAAATTAGGTTATCGGACAAAAAAATATGCTGATATTACTCCACAAAACATAGATGAACAACATCAGCAACTCACTATTGAAAATGACGTCATCAAAGTGATAGAAAAAGCTCCGTTGAAATTGATTTCACTAATAACAAATAAATGAATGTTGATGTTCATTGAAAGTATTTTTTATATTCCATTATACACATCGTGTGGGTTTTTGGTTATACATAGTTGTTTTCAAAAAATAATATCCAACCTGTCTTTGTGAAACATGTTCAATACATCGCATTTTGTGCATTATCCATTTTGAGTTTAGTTTAAACCTATTTATTTAAGCTCGATTGCATTGAAAGCCGTAGGCTTATATAAACGCTCTCGAGTCCGTTTCCTGGGACTATAACCAGTACTTGGTGTCTTTGAGGGAGATCCAAGGAACGCTCCCAGTGGGGTTCGAACCCATGACCTCCCGATCGCTAGGCGGACACCATATCCACTACGCCACGGCGATCTCATTTTGAGTTTGGTTATTATCCACAGAAATGTTCATATCAGTTTGGATTTATCCATAAACTTTTATACCCGTCCTGCAAACACGTCATTTTAACACAGAAACACACTAGGTGGTAAAAGTAAAATTTTAAAGGACATTCATGATATAATTTGGCATATCTCTGCTATGTACAGTTTCGTTCGCTCATTTGTCAATTAACGTGTAAATAATTAAACACATAGGTCGCATTTCATGAAAATAAGCATTTTTCGAAGACAAATTTATCGTTTTTTACTTGAAAACTATTAAATCACTGCAAAAATCTAAAACGCCTGTGTGTGTCAGATATGCATTATCACATTTGTAGAACAATTACGTCATTATAGTTACTTAATTAGCAGAAATGATAAAATAATCACATACCTTACAGTTTCAGTTTCGGCCGACATTTTTTTTCTTCAGTTTGAATTATCCAACTCAGTTTGAATTATCGACGTACAGGGGGTGAAACCGAAACAACCACTGCTGCTGAAGCTACTGTCATCACCCACAATTGTATGGTTACAACAACCACTACTGCTGAAGACTGTCATCAACCACAATTGTATGATTACAACAACCACTACTGCTGAAGCTACTGTCATTTGGGTGTTAACATACCAATGTTGTTGGTGATGACGACAAGCTCCTGGCATTACCCACAATTGTGTGGTTACAACAACCACTACTGCTGAAGCTACTGGCATTACCCACAATTGTATGGTTACAACACCCACTACTGCTGAAGCTACTGGCATTACCCACAATTGTATGGTTACAACAACCACTACTGCTGAGGCCCTGTCATCACCGACACTTGTATGGTTACACAAAAGCGTCATCGCCACTACACCAACAGCAACACAACGACACCCATATCCACACTTTTACCGCATAACCTTTACATGTACATTAACATATAATTTCCCAATACCTCAACCGACCATCTCATCTTTCACTGCCATCACCACCAATATTACTCAGTCATTTATGCCGATAGCAATTCTAACCAGTCCCAAAAATCGAAACGTCAGAAGTGTCTTTACGAAAACATATACACATGTATGGATATATTCTCCAATTTCCTTAAACGTTTGTGTTCAACGAAAAATCAATTTACATTTTGTATTTTAATTTTGCGTACATAGTTTTCCAATAAAGTAGTCCATGATTAGAAAATAATATGGTATGTCTAAGGTGTTGTAATTTAACCATTGGTGACACGTTGTCAAGCCGGTTTTAGTAATTGCATTTAAGAGATTATTATTTAACATAAGCAACGTGGACACGTGTTTAATAATGACCTACAACCCCGTTACATCAACCGACCATCTCATGTTTCAATGCAATCAGCATCAGTATTAATACTGCAGGAATTTTGGCCACTCGCAATTCCAATCAATTAAAAAAATCCAAAACAATCTCCTGTTGCCCATTATACTGCCAACTAGTACCCTCAATACCAAGCCGAGATTGCATATTCTTCGCGATGATGATCAGAAAACGGACGTAAAGGTGTCCGCGTGAGCGATTTAGTACCAGCTGGGAGCACACGTGCCCCCCCCCCC
>VMBQ01000844.1:145761-210471 GCA_007657795.1 Dreissena rostriformis | reverse complement strand
GGGGGGGGGGGGGGGGCATGTGCCACCTCCCCCGGTTAATCTGTCCCTGCAGACAGTAAACGGAAACAAGTCAGGTAATTATATTGGAAAACAATTTATTTGAATTGAAAATAACTGTTTAAATATACATGCCGATTACCGGGCCACGTGACATACCGGCGGAAGTGACGTTACTGGCTGTTGGGCGGAAACACTAGGAGTTGCTGCTTAATGAAAGCAATGTTCTTGTTTACCGTTAGATGTGAGCGAGGCTTTGTTTAATCTTTAAGGTGACATGCAGTTTAATGTAATTAATTAGTCACTGAAACATAATTATAAAAGAATAATTGTGAGAACGTAAGAAATAAAAAAAAGTAAGTTGCAATAAGTTGTCAAATATTCCTTTCAATGTCTAATTTTCTAGCATAAGGATGCATTTTATTCAATGAAATGCTTAATAGAGTACCACAACAGTTTTATCTAAAATTTGAATCAATAAGACAATAGCTGTCACGTGTCATATCTGTTTCTGTAGTATGTGGAAATGTTTCCAATAAGCGCGCTGTTTAAATCATTTTTATGTGAAATATAAACTTTTTAACAATTAATTTGTGTGCTCAAATATGTTCTTTATTATTTCAAATATGAAATCATTTGATATATGTATTCACATTTGGAAAATGTTTTTTTCCGATAAAGGGAAATACTCGTATGTTTGTCCAATAATGTCAATATATTTTGAGTCTGTGGTCGAAAAATATTTAACAGTTTTGCTTTGGGGCAACTTGATACATGTGTATGAACATACCATTTATTTAATTGTTGAGTTCAGTAATTTCAATTTTATTTATTGAGAGTCTGTGGTCGAAACATATTTAACAGTTTTGCTTTGGGGTAACATACTGGTATTTAATGTACATTGAATTTTCAAGATAAACAACTTCAATCAATTTTGTGTTTGTAAGTTAACGTACTCAGCCACATGAAAGAATGTATTGCGTTCATCAACATGACTTCACAATTCTAAGTATACTGTATATTGTATATGTTCATACATGATTTGTTCCTTGAGGCTAAAACAATTAAATCAGGCGTAGAAAGATTTATAAAATAAAACATGTTATGATCAATCCTCTATATTTGTGTAAAATAAGACATTCAAATCAAGAGAAAAAAGACAACAGATTTGTTAAAGCTCCTGAATTTCAAACAACACTTAAAATCATGATTTAATTATTGTTTTATACTTTATACCTGATTTTGTTTGCAAAAACGTTGTGCGAGTTAAATGAACGAAATAAATAAACAATACGTTATTTCATTAGTTTATATTGATTCTCAAAAACTTGAACAATCACCTCAAAACACTTGAACAATAATATTTTAAAATTATTCAAGCCTATAGCTTATTGTTAGGGCGATGTTTCCAAGCCATACAGAAAGGCACTTACAAAGATATCAGCATATCGCCTGATCGGTGATGTGAAATGTGTGTATAGGTCCAGAGCCAGGCCGTAATGGAAGAACTGGTCATGGGGAATGATTCCTGTACAGAAGTAGGCTGCATTGGACATGGCATGGGTAGCAAGCATCCTCATGATCTGCAAGCGACAGAAAGAATGATTGAAAATGTAATGTCTAAAAAAGTATTACTTCAGAAAAATACTTTTTGAAGCAAAGTTTTAACAACTATTTTTTCATCTGAAAGACCTGGTATTGAAATAATGAATAAAAAACAAATACTTTTCATTAGAATAAAACAAGACTTGGAAAACAAAAATGACATGTTGAATGAAAATAACCAAAGTGGGAAAATGTGTAGCCAAACAATTAATAAATAATACCACAACAATCAATACTGATTGTGGACTTAGTTTTGAATACAAATGTGTTTTAATTCATTTTAGTCAGAAAACATTTCATTCAACAATGTGCATACATTCAAATCTCCATAAGGGCTACCAAATTGAAACTTATATGAATAAAACAACAATTTTATAATACATGATGAAAAAAGCAAGTTTTCCTGTAGCCAGAGGCCTCACATCTGTAGCAAATAGTCACATCAAGTAAACAAGTTAGATAAGGGATGAGGCAGTGTATAGTTATGGCGCCAGTCAGTGTTTAAATTGATTTTTTTTTGGAAATGGCAGTCGCCCCGCAGAGATTTAAGTAGCTAATAAGAAATGAGTCACGCTCTGGGAAAACGGGATTTAATGCATGTGCGTAAAGTGTCGTTCTAGATTAGCCTGTGTAGTCCCCACAGGCTAATCAGGGACGACACTTTCAGCTTTTAAGGATTTTTCGTTTTAAGGCAGTCTCTTCTATACGAAAACAAGAGCACCGTCGAGCGGATGCCAACGCTCGGCTGCGGGTGCAGTTTTGAATTAAAAAAACAAAAAATCAATTGACCTTTGACCTTGAAGGATGACCTTGACCTTTCACCACTCAAAATGTGCAGCTCCATGAGATACACATGCATGCCAAATATCAAGTTGCTATGTTCAATATTGAAAAAGTTATGCCCAATGTTAAAGTTTTCGGACGACGACGACGACGCGGAAGACGAGAGGGCTATGACAATACCTCGGGTTTTATTCGAAAACAGCCGAGCTAATAAAATTAAGGGGGAAATTGTTGTCCCAATTAGCATGTGCAGACTTCACAGGTTAATCTGTTTGTTTACATAAAAAAATGGATTTCTGATTTTGGAAAAAAATGAGGTATTTGCATTGTTTAAAGGTTGGAAAAGTAGAGAACATTGTGAGCCTGAAAGCATATAAAGAAATTGGCCTCATATAAGGCATAATAAATAACCATGCTTATATGTGTCGTGTGCGGAGAAAACTGGGCATAATGCTTGTGCGTAAATTGTCATCCCATATTAGCCTGTGCAGTCCGCACAGGCTAATCAGAGACAAAAATTTCCGCTTTTATGGAATTTTTCATTTAAATGATGTCTCTTCTAGGCGGAAAGTGTCGTCCCGGATTAGCCTGTGCGGACTGCACAGGCTAATCTGGGAGGACACTTTACGCACATGCATTATGCCCAGTTTTCTCAGAACACGACACGTATGTCCGGACGATAAAAAAATCATGCGGAAGTAATAAGAAACATACTGGTTAAACGTGAAATGGGTGAAATTGTTGGATTGGTTTCAACACACTCTGTAAGATACATAAATTATAATCTCAACCCTTAATTTGGATAAATTGCACACAAATAAAGGGACACAACTCCCACATATGTCACAGGACTGAAACATGACCATAACAAAAAGACCCTGAGTTTAATGCTGCAGATAATCAGTTACACAAAACTCGAATATCCAAACCTGGCGAGATTTTAAAAACAAACACAGGCAAACAGTGCTTAATGCGAGAACAATAATGGACCAAACTCAGTCACTCCCTGTCTTCTGAATCAAACAGATCATAAGCATGATACAAACTTCAGTTGTAACATATAACTGTCCTTGTTTCTCTGAAAGAGCAGGACCCTGGGCTGATACTTGTTTTTGGATATTTCACAAATTGTTTTACTTGTATTTCAGTCAGATGACAGTGGTCTTTAAAACTACAGAAACGTTTTCTGGGTAAGCTGATTTACCAGTACTTAGTGCACAAAGTCCCTGTGCCTGAAACTGACAACTGCCTTACTTAACCCTTTCAGTGCGGGAACCGAATTTTGAAGGCCTTTGCAAACAGTTTGGATCCAGATGAGACGCCACAAAACGTGGCGTCTCATCAGGATCCAAACTGTTTGCTACTCTGATAGTATTCTTTGAAAAAAAATCGAAGAAAATGCTAATTTTAGAAATTCAGCAGACGACATTGTAGCAGAAGACAAATTTCCCAGCATGCAAAGGGTTAATTTAGAGGTATGTGGATATTTGGAGTAGAAGTAATTTCATGACCTATCACCACACAAGTTATGTAGCCATGCTGAGAATGGAAACAATGATGCTCTGTTTGTGGTGAACTGCTTTACCAACTGAGACAGATGGCCAAGAACTGACCTGCATTGTGACAGTGGCATGAGTGGATGGTGATGACTTTGATAGTGGTGTCTGGCTCGCTGGGGATCCTGGGCGGTCATTGAGTAGATTCTCGCGTGAACTCGACACTCCTTCATCTCCTGTTCAAGAAAACATGTTGAAAATTTATAACTTTAAAGTAATGTTGAAAGTTTATAACTTTAAAGTATTATCGATATTGAATAAAAAGTGTTGCAGTTTTTATGAGAAAAAAGTAAACTATTGCTAAATTTGGGGCCGTAAAAAGTATCCCTGATACCCCTCCTCCCCCTAAATGACCTGTTCTATCCACACTTACCTCTCTCCTTTCCCTAACACTGGTTCCTGCCTAACTAATTCCCCCTCCCCTCATTTGCATGCCCCCTCAATTTTGTGTTCCCTGAAATGACCAGTATGAGGAGGCCCTTCTCCTTGGGACGGTCTTGTGCGTAGAACAGTCCTTTTTCTCACCTGTTCCCCCCTCACTGACAATAATGCAACGATCACAACAAGTCCTTCAAAGGTGGTCCTATAGGTACCATAGCCTCCCCCTCACCCTCAATTACCTGTCCGCCCTGAGTGACAATGGTTCATCCTCACCAACTTCCCTTCCCCCCTCACTGACCCGTTTTAGGGCCTCCTCTCTCTCATCAGGGTGCTCATGCAGTGCTGACTTCTCACCCTCATACTCAAATGTGGTTGTTGCATTCTCCGCAAATGACACCTTCAACTGAACACAGTAGGTGAAAGATTTGTTGTGTCATTTACACTGTTTAGTTGATTTATCCCATCCTTCTTCCTGTTTCCAGTGACAATGAAAAAATGACATCAATGGTATAAACTGTTTTTCTGACAAGGGTCAAGAAGTTCCATGACTAACTATAGTGACTTAGTTAACCTTCAGACATTTGATCATCCTCAATGAATTTAACGCTGTGTAAAAATCAGAACAAAGTATCAACCAGTTCTTCAGAGTTATTCCTTCTTAGGAATAATTCAGCCCAGCGAGAAAGAGAAATTTGTTTCCAAATTTGAAATGGACTTGTTCACAGATTTTCGTATTTTAACAAAAAATGTAATTAAATGTTTGTTTTTTTAAACAAAACTATAATATTTAAAACAGTTTAAAATAGTTATAAAAGCAACGACACAAGTTTGATAAACAATTGTCCTTACAGGGATACTATCTCAGGACCTTTGAAAGCAAATGTATGTTTTGTAAATTATCAATGAAAAGCCTTACAAAATCCTATAACCCTTTGCATGCTGGGAAATTTGTCGTCTGCTAAAATCTCGTCTGCTGAATTTCTAAAATTAGCATTTCTNTGTGCGTAAAGTGTCATTCCAGATTAGCCTGTGCAGTCCGCACAGGCTAATCAGGGACGACACTTTCCGCCTAAACTGGATTTTCACTAAGCAGAGACATCATTTAAACAAAAAATTCCATAAAAGCGGAAATTGTTGTCCCTGATTAGCCTGTGCGGACTGCAAAGGCTTATCTGGGATGACAATTTACGCACAAGCATTATGCCTAGTTTTCTCAGAACACGACACTATTGATGAAGGTACAAGATGATCCCACAAACCCCCCAGTCCATTTACATGTTCCGTTTATATGTTTCAAAGTATTTTATTACACGCAGATAACAGCACTAGTGACTCAGACCCTCTCCCCTGCTGTACAAAGTGCTTCAAAGTTCCAGATTGTCATCAAACCACTCGCCCCTTTTCACGTTTAAACACAAAGGCAGGACTCTGAGTACATTCCACTAGTGCCCCTGACCCCCCTGTGTGTCCAGCCACTGCTGTAGGTTCTGTATCTGTCGCTCCACGCTGGCCCGCCCCGTACCGCCGTACACGCTGTACTGGTCCACAGAGGTCTCGTAGTTCCATATCTGCAGAATATCAGCCTCGAAACGGGAGCTGTAAGAAGGGAAAGGATGTCAGATATGGCAGATATGTGTTGCGTTCTAAGAAAACTGGGCAAAATGCATATGCGTAAAGTGTCATCCCGGATTAGCCTGTGCAGTCTGCACAGGCTAATCCGGGACGACACTTTCCGCCTAAATTGGATTTTTGCTTAGAAGAGACATCATTTAAACTAAAATTCCATAAAAGTGGAAATTGTCGTCCCTGACTGCACAGGCAAACCTGGGAATGAAAATTTACGCACAAGCAATTTGTCCAGTTTGCTCAAAATGCGACACATATGATAGCTTCATGGGCACAAAAGAGCCAAAATGGCATTGCTTTTCTCACCTGACAGAGAGACACACAGCATGCATGGACAATTATCTCCCTGTAATAATACACTTCTGATTCTATTTACTATTTAACCCAAAACACCTGACAGGTAAACAATGTTTGACACATACCTGATATATTCAAATATTTTTACACATACAGCCTACACAATAATGTATCTTTATACTTCCTGCAAAGAAGTAGAGGGGGATATACTGGATTCACATTTGACATTTTTCTATCTGCCAGTAGACACAGTCTTGTCTAATGTTTTACTAAGATATCTTTCAATGTACAGCACTCAAATTTCCAGTTATTGTTTCTTATGAAATGAGTTGCGCCTCTGTATTTTTGTTGTTCTATATTAAAATTGCTAAAGTAATGGCCCTTTTCCAAATAAGAATTTGTATAACATGACTATAACAACATAAAACATGACATGCCACCACGGAAAGTATTCATCACTACTGTGACAAGCTCTACTTTTATTCTTTTACCAATAAAAGATAATAAATACATTTAACATGACGCACCTTACGGATTTGAAGTCTCCCAATGTAAGTCTGTCCAAACTGCAATCCTTCTTCTCTGCTAGAGCTACACAGGCGCCTGATAAGCCATGGGCTGTGCGAAATGATATCTGCAGAGGTAATAGAGATTGGACAACATCATAAAATTTCATGGAATATGTCACATGACAATAACCCATATGACTTACACAGTCAATGACAAACTGGAGGGCACATACAAACAGTGATAGTGTGGCCTCTTTTCCTGCTTTGTAGCAATATGGGGAATAAAATGATCCATGGGTATGCACAATGACAGATTGATTGATGTGATTGGCAACATGTTTAGCCATTCAGTAATTAAGGACTTAATTGTTTAACCTAGAAGACGCAGAACCTAGAAGACGCTTGAAAATATAAATATCAAATGATGCTTGTGTTGGAGATAATCTTGACTAGCTATCAATTCAATAGTGATTAGTCATGTAGGTATTTTGTTACTAGCTTCAAGTTTTTCATAGTTATTATTACATTCTCATACATCAATATTCTGAAAATAAAATTCTTTGTTACTGTTATTTTTTCAGTTACAGATCACAAAATAATGGAAAATGGTAAGGTTACCGTACCCCTTTTCTGACCAGGTAGTATGCCAAGTCAGTCGCCAACATATCAGGGCTCAGAGCTGCTCTCATCTTGTCTGAGTCGATCTGCAGTGGGAACAAATATATGAGCATCGCTCTGTGTAAAGGGGGTTTCATGCATGTGCATAAAGTGTCGTCCCAGACTTGCATGTGCAGTTTGCGCAGGCTAATCAGAGGCGACACTTTCAGCTTTTATCATATTTCACGTTTAAAGGCAGACTCTTCTTGATAAAACTCTAGTTTAGGCTGAAAGCGTTGTCCCTTATTAGCCTGTAAAAACTGCGCAGGCTAATCAGGGATGACATTTTATGCACTTGTATTTAACCCCATTTTCTCAGAGAGCTACTCATATGCCAGTTTGTTTGTAGTCACATTTTATTTGTTATCTCGACTTTAACAATAACTTAGTTGTTCCATGAATTGGGTCTTAATATTGCAATTGTTGCATGAGACAAGTAAGAATCAAGGTGTTAAGTATTATGATAATTCTGTTCAACAAAATGTGAAACTTGTGCTGTATGTAAATAACCAGGAAACTTAATAATTAGTCTTTCGTTTTCAGAGCCAAAAAGTCATGTGAACATCGGTCCATAACATGACCATTAAAGGTTGGGCATTGAAACACTGAACAAACTTTCATGAAATAGGTACTAAAACTGAACAGATCCATGGTATTGTGGTAGCACACTGGCAACAGAACTCAAGGTCACAGGTTTGATCCCAGGCTCAACCCTAATCTACTAACTTCTCTTCACATTCAGCATTAAACAAAGGAGAATTGTATTATGTTCTTAACCCCAGGCACTAAAAGACAAAGGGTCTTCTCCACTGGAAAAAGGCGTCTGCTGTACCTAGCACTATCCATCTGAGGGTGATGGTGATATTGGAGAATCCCTGTATCCTTGATTAAAATGTACTAAACACTCAATAGCTACATGTACTGACCTTAAGCGTTGCTATGACACCATTAGCAACCTGTAAAATCCCCTCAAGTGTATCATAGACATCAAACAGGGCCTCCTTGTCCTCCTGCAATGGACCAATCATAGTGCAGTGAATGGAACAGTGGACCAAACATAGTGCAGTGAATGAAACAGTGGACCAAACATAGTGCAGTGAATGGAACAGTGGACCAAACATAGTGCAGTGAATGAAACAGTTGACCAATCAGAATGCAGTGAATGAAACAGTGGACCAATCATAGTGCAGTGAATGAAACAGTGGACCAATCATAGTGCAGTGAATAAAACAGTGGACCAATCATAGTGCAGTGAATGAAACAGTGGACCATGCATAAGGCAGTGAATGAAACAGTGGACCAATCATAGTGCAGTGAATGAAACAGTGGACCAATCATAGTGCAGTGAATGAAACAGTGGACCAATCATAGTGCAGTGAATTAAACAGTGGACCAATCAGAAAGCAGTGAATGAAACAGTGGACCAATCATAAGGCAGTGAATGAAACAGTAGACCAATCATAGTGCAGTGAAGGAACAGTGGACCAATCATAGTGCAGTGAATGAAACATACTGGGGTGTGTACATGCATGGCAATTTATAAAAAATATAATGCCCATGATGTTGCCACAAATAGTGGCACCTGAATGAAAAGTGTACAAATTAAAATTATTATCCTAACGATGCTGAAGAACAAAGTAATAAATAGGATAAATTAATCATGGAGATAAGACTTTTCCACTGGATATAACATGTTTAAAATGATGACAATATGAAATGATTATTTTATCAAAATGGGTATTTTATAAAGATTCTTCTTTTGCAATGACCATCAACAAAATGATATGCCTCAAACTTACAATTGAAAGTCACCCCACACTTTAATACGAGCCGTGTAATGGGAAAATGGGTTTAATGCAATATGTGTCAAAGGTAGCTCCGGACCAGCCTGCGCAATCCCGTGCAGTCTGGTTAGAAGATTAGCTATCTATGCAGTCTGGTTAGAAGATTAGCTATCTATGAAATCTCACAAGATTTTGTGGTATCATTACAGGACAGGGTAGCTACTGCCCAGTCTGCGCGATTGCGCAGGATGGTCTAGAGCTTCGCTGGCTGCATGTGGCATAAAACACATTTATCGCATGATGCGGCTCAAAGATCTGTCGTTGAGATCCTACCTGTAGATCCTTGTTGTAAGTGCTGGGCACTCCCTTCAGGGTCATAAGGAAGCCACAGTACTGGAATATGGGAGTTGAGGGGGTTACATAATGTTCAGTCGTATACATGTTAACCCTTTGAGCGCTGGAACCGGATTTTGAAGGCCTTTGCAAACAGTTTGGATCCAGATGAGACGCCACAGAACGTGGCGTCTCATCAGGATCCAAATTGTTTGCTATTCAGATAGTATTCTTTGAAAAAAAATGAAGAAAAACCTAATTTTGGAAATTCAGCAGACGACATTTTAGCAGACGACAAATTTCCCAGCATGCAAAGGGTTAATGTAAACACAGGTTAGCTCAAATATGTAATTGCATACAGAGTGCTTAGAGTGAATATTTTTGTATCTTTATATAGCAGCTTTAAGCGGATGGCACAGTATCATACTTGACACTCAATACATGTAAAAATGAAAAAAGTACGACTGTACATAGATAGCTTACTGGACTAAAGATCTTCATAATAATAAAATATTGAGGTTAAGCAGTTTAACAAATTGCAGCTGAAATATGGTGTAAATATTCCCTAAATAATAATTTAAAATAATGTGTACATATTTATGATTTGACTTGAAGCGAATGACAAATACTCCAGCTCAATAACAAGACTGGATAGATCTTAAAACAGAGTTTCCACAGTATTCTCACATGGCCAAAGACCCGCCCACATTTCCCTCTGATGAGCTCCAGGCTGTCGGCATTCTTTTTCTGAGGCATCAGGCTGCTACCCGTGCTGAGGGAAATATGTTCTATATAGCATGGGTTATAGGTATACATGAGCCACACTCTGTGAAAATGGGGTTTAACCCTTTGAGCGCTGGAACCGGATTTTGAAGGCCTTTGCAAACAGTTTGGATCCAGATGAGAGGCCACAGAACGTGGCGTCTCATCAGGATCAAAACTGTTTGCTATTCTGATAGTATTCTTTGAAAAAAATCAAAGAAATGCTAATTTTAGAAATTTAGCAGACAACATTTTAGCAGACGACAAATTTCCCAGCATGCAAAGGATTAATGAATGTGCAGTCTGCACAGGCTAATCTGTGACGATACTTTAAGCACATGCATTAAACCCCCCTTAACAGAGCACCACACATATATATTTCATATTACCTTTTTTCATGAAAAGCATTGTTTCTATAATTAAAACATCTGGTTTTACCGAGAATTTATTTAATTTATTGGCACTGTGACTGACCTATATGCATCAGAGAGCGTGACAAAGCCGAACTCCTTGCTGCTGTACAGTATCAAATCCTCTGCCCAACGACTCAGATGTATGCACAGCAAGTTGGCCCAGGACAGAAACTCAACTGGAAATAGGGGAGAAATTCAAATATCACACAGTGTCAACAAACCGTTAAATAATTACCACAAGATTATTTTACTGATTTGAAATATTTTTATTACGGCTGGTAAGATGAGCATTAAAACCAATTTCTACAAAGTTTTTTTCTTTTGAAAATCATAAGCAGCTTTAAGAAACATCAAGATTTAATACATTAAATGTACTTAAAGAAACATCAATATTTTATACATTAAATGTACCAATAAAATCCCGGTCACTGACAGCATCAAGGCTGTTGTGTGAAATTGATTCAAATCCAAGATCTGCAAAAGAATATTATCTTTGCTTCACATTTTAATCAAAACAAAATGTTATGATACATGTGATATGACAAGTTTTTTCTTTACAATATGAGAAAGGTATCTGAATTAGAATTAAAACAGTATGCAATATTTTTCAGATTGCTAATGCAACTTTTGTGAAAGACATTGAACTGGCAAAGCTTTAACTTCAGATAACGATATAAATCACATGGGCGTCATCGTATAAAAACTTAGTTGAAGGAAAATCCTATAAAAATGGCCTTTCAAAGGAGGAAAGCTCAAAAAAAGGAGAGAGATTTATGACCCTATCTAAAGTCTAAAGTTTTTGTTAGCTAAATATTGTTTGAACATTAAATGTCTTCAGAACATTCAACAGTTCAATATTAAACTGTACCAGTGGCAAGTGCATGCCTGTCTACACTGAAGGGGTTGCCAGCGAGGGCCCCACTCCCCAGGGGACACACATTCACCCGGGCACCTAGCTCAGAGAGGCGGGTGAAGTCACGCTGCAGCATCCAACAGTAGCTGGGCGAACATGTACAGATTTTACAATAAACACATATATTTAAATATAAACTTATCATGTAAATCTACAGTGCCTTTAGCATTAATGAAATAATAGTAAAAAAATGTGACTACAGTCGACTTGAGATGGATTGAACTCGCTTGTCTCGAATTCTGATGAGCTCAAAGTCTATATAAGAATCTACAATCTGATATATATTTATAAACAGGCAAATATCAAGAGATGTGTTTGTCAGAAACACAATGCCCCCTACTGCGCTGCTTTGAATATTTTTTGTTATTATATCACTTAAAAAATTATAACTTCCCTTGTGAAAATGATCTGTACCTGCCAAATGATAAATAGAAATCATCTTCTTTTAAAGCTTGTTACTTCCCTTGGATTTTGTTTTTTGACCTTTGACCTTGAAGGATGACCTTGACCTTTCAGCACTCAAAATGTGCAGCTCCATGAGATACACATGCATGCCAAATATTAAGTTGCTATCTTCAAAATTGCAAAAGTTATGGCCAATGTTAAAGTTTTTGGACGGAATAACAGACGGACTGACAGTTGAACTGCTATATGCCACCCTACCAGAGGCATAAAAAGAATTTCTATTTCCTACAGTACATTTGGCTAAACATGATCAGTCAGGGGGCGCTCTGTTTAGGAGCTGCTATAGCCCGTGAGCAAGGCAACTGGGATGTGTGTTGGTACCTCAGTATCCAGTGACTCCAGCGTATGGGCTGGGCCCTCTGCAGGTGGGTGTAACCAGGCAACAGCACCGACATCTCACTGCACGCAGGGACATACGAGTTATACAAGCAACCTTGTTAAGTATTTAGACAACCCATGTGAAAGACAAAAAAATTGTACTGGACACGAGGTCCAATAACTTTTATAATTTACAGGACCTCACCAGATTTTACTGGACCTTTTTCTTCTTTAACCAAACAATTTCTGTATTTTAATTACTAGTTTGTCTTCATTTTAAACCAAAACAAAGTTAAATATATTATTTTTTCGTCAGATTTGTCCGAGGTCCGACGTTTTTTGCATGGGTTGATTAAGCATATGATTGTACAATACAACGATGTGATCAATTAATGTACAATACAACGATGTGATCAATTAATGAACAATTCAACGATGTGATCAATTAATCATGTACAATACAACGATGTGATCAATTAATCATGTACAATACAACGCTGTGATCAATTAATCATGTACAATACATTGATGTGATCAATTAATCATACAATACAGCGATGTGATCAATTAATGATTGTACAATACAGCGATGTGATCAATTAATGTACAATACAACGATGTGATCAATTAAGCATGTACAATACAACGATGTGATCAATTAATCATGTATAATACAATGATGTGATCAATTAATCATGTACAATACAACGATGTGATCAATTAATCATACAATACAGCGATGTGATCAATTAATGATTGTACAATACAACGATGTGATCAATTAATCATATACAATACAACGCTGTGATCAATTAATCAATTGACCAGCAGATCATACAAGTATGTAATGGAGATATAACCTGAATTATAAATAATTGCGGATTGAACATGTATTAATTTATTAACAAGAGGGCCATCAGGCCCTAAGGCGCTCACCTGAAACCCAAAGGAACTAGACTATTCTGAAACTAGAGTGTTAACAGGGTTTTACTATACACTAAAGCCATATAAGGAAAACTGCCACGCCCCTTGGCGGCCATGTTTTTCATTCAACTGGAACCATTTTCGAACTCGTCCAAGATATTATTGGGACACATGTTCTGACCAAGTTTCATGAAGATTGGACTATCAATGTGACTTCTAGAGTGTTAACAAGGTTTTACTATAGCCATATAAGGAAAACTGCCACGCCCCCTGGCGGCCATGTTTTTCAACCAACTGGAACCATTTTCGAACTTGTCCAAGATATTATTGGGACACATGTTCTGACCAAGTTTCATGAAGATTGGTCTAAAAATGTGACTTCTAGAGTGTTAACAAGGTTTTACTATAGCCATATAAGGAAAACTGCCACGCCCCCTGGCAGCCATGTTTTTCAACCAACCGGAACCATTTTCGAACTCGTCCAAGATATTATTGAGACACATGTTCTGACCAAGTTTCATGAAGATTGGACAATAAATGTGACCTCTAGAGTGTTAACAAGGTAAATGTTGACGACGCACAACGCACGATGCACAACGGACAAAAGGCGATCACAATAGCTCACCATGAGCACGTTGTGTTCAGGTGAGCTAAAAAATGTACTGACAACTATGAAATATATACACTTTGTGTGTGTTCTCTTTGGGCATTGCACATGAAATTATAAGCCATCTTGAAGTTATGTATTTACATTGATTGTCAAATACCCATAACATGAACTTTTGCAAGATTTGATATATATATATAAATACACAGTATACAAATACCTTTGAGCTCTGCCCACCATGACCTGTATAATCTGAAGAAGGAATGACTTCATCTTCTGCATGTGATCCCGCACCCACAGTCGTGTATCCGTGGCAACCTGGTCATTGCGACTCCTTCCAGTGTGCAACTTACCTGCAGGCTCACCAATCAGCTCCTGAAATCAACTTTAAAAGTGAATTTGTTTTTCAAGTTGCAAATGTATGGATTCAACCAGCCATGTTAAAACTGTCAGTCAAAAGTCCTCGGCTGAATTGTGCAATCCAGCACAAGTTAACATTTCTATAAATCTGATTAGATAAATCTCTAAAATTTGCTTAAGGGTGAAAAGTAAACATGGTCATCATCACATTTTTAACATGTTTTAACAATACTTAATTGTATCTTACTGAACAAATCCTATTTTTTATACTTGATTAAGAAAGAACCATTAAGGTTGATTACTATGTATCATAAGAAATAAAGACAGCAAAACCTGAAGTATTTCATGTCCGGAGGTAAAAACGCAACTGTGGATTTATGAGAAATACACACGCTTTTTTTGGACACTGAAAAGTGGTGGTAAACTGAGACTGTTAGTACCTGTTAGAGAAGTTTTACCTTAATTCTGCGCTCATTGAGGGAAGTGTTACCTTGAGTGTGCACTCACTGAGAGAAGTGTTACCTTGAGTCTGCACTCATTGAGAGAAGTGTTACCTTGATTCTGTGCTCATTGAGGGAAGTGTTACCTTGAGTCTGCGCTCATTGAGGGAAGTGTTACCTTGAGTCTGCACGCATTGCGGGAAGTTTTACCTTAATTCTGCACTCATTGAGGGAAGTGTTACCTTGAGCCTGCACTCATTGAGGGAAGTGTTACCTTGAGTCTGCACTCATTGAGGGAAGTGTTACCTTCAGTCTGCGCTCATTGAGGGAAGTGTTACCTTGAGTCTGTGCTCATTGAGGGAAGTGTTACCTTGAGTCTGTGCTCATTGAGGGAAGTTTTACCTAAATTCTGCGCTCATTTAGGGAAGTGTTACCTTGAGTCTGCACTCATTGAGGGAAGTTTTACCTTGAGTCTGCACTTATTAAGGGAAGTGTTACCTTGAGTCTGCACTCATTGAGGGAAGTTTTACCTTAAGCCTGCGCTCATTGAGAGAAGTTTTACCTTGAGCCTGCGCTCATTGGCTGTGTGAATGTCCTCGTCTCCTGACTTCACTTCAAACACACCCTGCTCCCACTCTTCACCCACCTAATGATGTGTTGGATACATTATTACAAAGGTACAGCTACAAAACTCATGACATCACTTCTCACGTGAACAGAATACTAAGCAATTTAAGTCTGTATTCAACATCCAATTCTGCATCTTGAAAATTGAATTCTGAGTCATGAGAATTAATGTTGTGCCTACAAGCGTTTGATAAAATAAATAATAGCAACCTTCTGTAATTATGCATCATTGCAACACAATAACACCAGTAATATGCAAATTTTAATGCATTTTGTTACACATAGAAATGTTACATGAAAACATTCAAAAAAATTATCAGCATGGAAAAAGACTATATTAAATGTTCTTAATTACGTTCTGTGACCAAGTGTGTACAATCATCAACCGACAAGCACTTACTTGTACAAGTCCAGCTATAATAGCCTGACACTCCTGCTCAGTAATCAGTCCTGCAGAGCGTATACACCTGGCGTAGGCCTGACTGCCTTGTATGTCGGCTGCCCACATGCGCCGGTCATAGGTCAGGGACTGGTTGAACCTCTCCATGACAGGGTCCGTGGCGCCGGTGAACCGGCCACCCCACAGCTTGCTGCCCTATAACATCAAGTGACAGAGTAGCAATGGACATGGATTTGAGTCACGCTCTGAGAGAACGGGGTTAAATGCATGTGTGTGAAGTGCGGTCCCAGATTTGAGACGACACTTTCCGCCTAAACTGGATTTTTGTCATAACGACAAGAAGTCTTCTTTAAATAAAAAATTAAATAAAAGCAGATAAAAGTGTCATCCCTGATTAGTCTGTGCGGACTGCACAGGCTAATCTGGGACGACACTTTACATAGATGCATTACACCTTTTTTTTTACAGAGCGAGGATCACTTCTGTCAAAGCCCTTGATTAATATTGTTTCCTTTTATGTGCGATAATTTCCATTGACAATTTAGCACAAACTAAATACTGCAGCATACGTTTATTTCACTGCTTATTAATGAGACTTCCCAATGACTGAATACTATATACACTACCAAACAAAATAATGACAACACAACATATTACAATACTTTTTAAATGCAAATCCACATACATTAAAGTTATGGCTTGCATTTGTATCCTTTTTTTTACAGTTAAACACAAAACATAAGGACACTGAAGTACCAGCAAACTGTACATTAAAGAGATGTTCACAAAGTATACAAATTAAGTGGGCCATAGGCAGTTAAGTCACTAACCTGAGACCCGAAAGAAATAAACAATTATAAGATGGTGGAGTAATATTTATATTGTTCAGAACAATAAAAATACTTTATGAAACATAAATTGGACATTTCTTGGCACATTTATATTTTAAAACTTGACTGAGATATCATAACAACATTGTTCTGACCAAGTTTCAGGAAGATTGGACAAAAAACGTGAATTCTATAGTGTACGCAAGCTTTTTTAATTTGAACAAGTGACCTAGTTTTTTCATCTCTTTTGACCCAGTTTCGGACTTAGCCGAGGTATAGTTGGGACGAATGAACTGACCAAGATTCATGAAGATTAGACAATACATGTGTCCAATAGAGCGTTTAGAAGGTTGTTTAGAAGGTTTTACTATAGCCATAAAAAGAAATGCCCCTCCCTCTGGCAGCCATGTTTTTCAACAAACCAAAACCAAATATGAATCCCTCTGAGGTATCATAAGAACAAATGTTCTGATAAAGTTTCATGAAGATTTTACTATAACAGTGAATTCTAGTGTTAACAAGATTTTTTTTTAATTTGACCTACCGGTAATGACCTAGTTTTCGACCTCACATGACCCAGTTTCACAGTCTGCCAAGATATCATTTGGAAAAAATTTCTGACAAACTTTCATAAAGATTTGAAAATGAATGAGGCCTCTAAAGTGTTAACAAGGTCAATATTGACGACAGACAATACACGACACATTACAAAAGATAGACAAATGGCAATCACAGAAGCTCACCATGAGCACCTTGTGCTCAGGTGAGCTAAAAAGGATGTGCTTCAACACTCTTAACTTCAAGATATTATTGAGGATATAAAGAAGGATAAATCAAACCTCTGTATTTTTCTCCGACATTTTCTTGCTTGATCAATACGTTCACTGTAACACAAAGCTCTTGTGAAACCACTCTGAGCTAAAATTAACACTGAATATCAATAATAATGATAGAATAGATAATTATAGTATTGGGTGATATTGCATTAACCATCTCATATGCTACTTGTGCTAAGCAGTAAATAAAGTGGCTTACTCATTTTGTGATAGTACTCCTATATATATTCAAACACTGAATGTTACATGTATGTAAGGTATTTAACATTGAGCTTTACATTTTATGCATGCAATTATTAATTTGCCCTAACAAGTAACCTCCTAATGTCATATAACAGAATAATAGCAATACTGAATGATGAAATATGTTAAAATCTCAAGATAAAA
Organism: Dreissena rostriformis; assembly: GCA_007657795.1. Classification (NCBI taxonomy): domain Eukaryota; kingdom Metazoa; phylum Mollusca; class Bivalvia; order Myida; family Dreissenidae; genus Dreissena; species Dreissena rostriformis. Next base: position 192,661 of record VMBQ01000844.1, on the reverse strand, counting down.
ATAGAAATAATGTTAATACTTACATGACTACAGTTTCACTTGAGCATCTGTTTACATGTACATGTACAATGAACACAATCTTCTGTTAATATAATTGTAAAAATCCATAGAAGCTTGTACAGGGTTTTATCGCTTTATATTCAATACAGTACTTTTGTCTCTAATGTTAATTGAAACAAATTTGCATTGATTGCATTTGAGAGTCCATGAAGTCAGTAAAAATGAGACCAATGTAAATTGACATAACACTTCATGTATCCTACATAGAGGATGAAATTATTGATAGACTGGTGACAAGATGATCGTAATCAGATGATATTTTATTTCAATAACAAGACTGTTGTGATAACAAAGATAAGGGTCTTATTGAAAGTTTGATGAAATGGTGAGAAATGCAAACGTAAATATTTCATTATAAGTGTGGATTAACAAGTTTATGAATACCTAATGATTTTACAATCATTGCATTCAACTCAACTGAAAAATACCAGTTTCATCACACATATTCAACGATTAATATATTGTAGTAGCAAACTATTTAGAGTGCCAGTGTAATGAATTGAAAGTTACATTCACATCTTAGAAGTCAACAGAACATTGATAGAACAAGAGATGTGATTGTCAGAAACACAATCCCCCCCCCCTAATGCGCCGCTTTGATTTTTTTTTTTTACCTTTGACCTTGAAGGATGACCTTGACCTTTAACCACTCAAAATGTGCAGCTCCATGAGATACACATGCATGCCAAATATCAAGATGCTATCTTCAATATTGCAAAAGTAATGACCAAGGTTAAAGTTTTGTGACAGACATAACGACACACACAATGACAGACAGACAGGCCAAAAACAATATACCCCCTCTTCTTCGAAGAAGGGAGCATAAAAAAAGCAACAATCAAAAGCAGGTGGAGTTGGAAATGTTATTGCCGATAATTAAATTTTATTACCTGCCAAATTACTATATATATATCATATAATAAAAATTGATATAATGTTGGCACGCATATTCATCAATATGAGAACAACCATCAGACAAGCCTGACAGGTGGCCAGACTATGTCACTGAGCCAGTGGCTGTATAAGGGCAGTAATTGCCTAGAAAATGAATTATGGGTACCACAGAATGAAGCAATTCAATAGATATGACTGGTACATCTGGACTTCTATCCAAGTTTCTTAAACAGTATTTATTGTCACACACTGGTTTAACTTTATTTTAAAAACAACATGAAACCCAAAAATAAATCATCTTTAAATTAATAAACAAGACAGCCTTAATGGCCCTGAAGCGTTCACCTGAGTTCAAAGTACACCAATTGCCAAAGTCTTTAAATTGTCTAGTTTTTTTTAATGAATTGACCCAGATTCAAACGTTGCCATGATATTGTCAAGATAAAAAAATCTGACCATATTTCCTTTGAACTGAGTCATACATGTGGCTTTTAGCATGGTAATATGGGTAATCTATGATTTGAACTGTTGACTTAATTTCTTTTAAAAGTCTCTCAGATTCAAATTTCACCTATGTATTGTTTACATAAACATTTTGAGTAAGGTTTATGAAGATTGAGTACTCAATGTGGCTTCTAGAGTGGTAACAAGGTTTTTCTAAGATAACACCTGCAACCTAGTTTTTGTATTCATGTAATCCAGATTCAAACTTGGCACAGATATTGTCATGATAAACATTCTGACCAGTTAAATCACAATTGAGTCATAGGTGTGGTTTCTAGAGTGGTAACCTTGATGTATGGAAGAATACTACCAAAATAAGGCATATTTCATAAACATTTGTAACATTTGACCTCAGAGTGTGACCTTGACCCTAGAGACCTGAGTCTTACATGTGATACACAGCAAGATAAAGGATAATAATTGTAGAAAGTTATTACACGATATCTTAATGCATAGTGAAGTAATGGCTAAATTATGAATAATTCATCAAATTTGTTATCTTTGACCTTAATGTGTGACGTGACCTTGACCTTGTCTCTAGGGTTATGGGTCTTGAATGTTATTCAGCTCCGGATGATTGAGAACAACTGTGGTAAATGTCATGGCTGTGGCTCATATGTTCTTGGAGCTACAGCTGAAAACAGGACAAATCCTACATAAAAAGGGTAGTTTCAAGTAAAAAATGACCAAAACTCAGTAAATTCAAATGGTTTTCTTCGAAATTTGACGTGAATCATCCTCTTATACATATGTAAATACACACATACCAAATTTCAATGAAAGATGTGGCTCCGGATACAAAAGTGTTCTGGACGGAACAACGGATGGACAGACGGACGAGCCAAAACAGTATCCCTACGCCTATGCAGAGGGATAACAAAAAAAGGGTCAAGATGTCTTCTCACAAGACTTACTGTATACTTGTCAAAGCAGTCTTAAGGTTTGGCTGGCAGTGTGTCATGTTTTTGTCAAAGTTAGGGCCAAAATTCTGCTACAATGCCCAAATGAAAGTTTGTTGTTTTGTTATTTAATCCAAATGTTCAGTTTAACTACCAATCAAGCTTGAATGAGTTGAACCTTTGTAAATAATGTTAATTATAACAAGAGTTCGGCGGTCGGAGACATATGCGCCCAAAACAGGGCCTTAATTTTCACACTTATTGTGACAGTGTCCTTGACCTTTGACCTAGTCATCTACTCTCCAAGGCCAATGCACATGTGAAGTATCAGGTCAAACGGTCAATTTGTTGACGAGTTATTGATGGGAAACGATTTTCATTTATCCAGCAAAACAATTTACCCCCTCTTCTTCGAAGGGAGGCATAACAATGATTATGTTTAATAAACTTTTATTCTCAATTTGAGAGTATTTTTAAGCAAAAAAACAACTAAATTTCTCAATTTATGTCACAAAACTATTTTTCCCAGTCCAAAAGACCTGGCTGCATTCCCAAAATGGTGAAAACAAACACTGGCTGTTATGAAATAATTAAGAAGTCTTCTTCATGTGACAACATAAACTTTTACCGGTATTCACATTTTTTTTGTGAATTTCAAGATTCATGAAAATTGTGTTTTGTATTTTGAGTAACATATTAACTTAAAATTGATCTCTTGTGAAAATAAAAGTACATTAGGGTTTATGTCTTCATTCTTAAACTGCTTTGATCATATGTTNAACGATTTTCACACTTATTGTGACAGTGTCCTTGACCTTTGACCTAGTGACCCCAATTTCAATAGGGGTCATCTACTGTCCAAGGCCAATGCACATGTGAAGTATCAAGTCAATCTGTCAAGTTGCCGAGTTATTGATGGGAAACGATTTTCATTCATCCAGCAAAACAATATACCCCCTCTTCTTCGAAGGGAGGCATAAAAATGATCATGTTTAATAAACTTTTTTTCTCAATTTGAGAGTATTTTTAAGCAAAAAAACAACTAAATTTCTCAATTTATGTCACAAAACTATTTTTCCCAGTCCAAAAGACCTGGCTGCATTCCCAAAATGGCGAAAAACAAACACTGGCTGTTTTGAAATAATTAAGAATAATTAAGAAGTCTTCTTCATGTGACAACATAAACTTTTACCTGTATTAACATTTTTTTTTGTGAATTTCAAGATTCATGAAATTTGTGTTTTGTATTTTGAGTAACATATTAACTTAAAATTGATCTCTTGTGAAAATAAAAGAACATTAGGGTTTATGTCTTCATTCTTAGACTGCTTTGATCATATGTTACATAATTTTTTAACTATAAGCATAACAGAATTCAGTTTGTTTTTCTTTGGTTAATTAAAGAGACTTATTCCCTGATGGTGTTATTTTTTTCAGTGTGTCAGTAAATGCCTTAAATGGCCACATGTAAACCACATACTGCAGAGCTCCATTAAATGACAAGAATAGAATTTAAGAAAGAAAGAAATAAGAGAAAAGTTTGTTTCAAGTGGGGCTCGAACAATTGTCCTTTGGATTAAAAGTCTATTGCCTAAACCACTTGGCCATCCAGTCTGTTTACTAGTTACAGTCATTTTATAATTGATATAAGTGATCCATGTGTTGTAACAAAATTTAACAAAAACAACAGAATCAATCCAAATTATTCAATCATTTCATGTTTGTAACACTTTGTAATTTAATCAAATTCAAACGATGATAATTCGAAAAAAAAAAATGTATTTTCAGTAGGAGTCTAGGTCATAACAGGTATTACGCTCTCTGATTAATGGTGTTTTTTTTATTTTATGAATATATGACACAACATTCGGAACATATTATTTTAAAAATCTGTGAACATGTCCCTTTAACAGTGAACTTATAATATTGTCTAAGAATCTTCATTACATTTTGAGTTATAACTGGATTATATTTTGAAGATGAGGTGGGGTGACAGACAAGAGTGCAAAGCTATAGTCCCCATATGTGAAACACTGGTAGGTGGCTTCTAAGACTGCCTTGTTCAACAAACATGCATAGAACAAACAAAATGACAACCATATATTTCACAAATTTATTTCCAACTTATAATTAACAACAAGAATCTAATAACATATATACTGTCAAGCTTTTCCTTTATGAATTATTTACACAGTCAATATTCATTTACTTAATTTCTTTAGAATAACACAATTTACCAAAAAAAATGGAGTTTATTTATTCTCTTTAGTGAACCTGGGATCTACAATATTATCTGTGTAACTAAAAGTTCCTTCTTAAAATGCCTTAAATACAATAGTGTAATGTTTCCTGTCCATTTCAAATGCATGATCAATAACCAGTCTGACAAAACACCATATCACTCGTAGACCTTTAAACACAAAGTTTGTTTTTACAGTAACTTACCAAGATTGAGAACTTCACATTTCTGTTATTCTAATATGATATAAAGGCAAGATGTCTCCATTGACATACAGTCTGTGTTGCATGCTTAGCAGTTTTTTCTCTGGATAAGCACTGAAATCATGTAAGTAACTGTGACCTTGAACTTCTGCCAGTGACATTTGACCCCTGTTCTCAGTGATCTGGGTCATCAAGGTCTTCATCAGGGGCACACTGGAATTGTTAAACATGCACAATGAGTTACTGATTTATGTGGCATACTAAAGTCTTATGACCGTAACCTTAAAGTTTAGTTCACTGCATGCTTAAAGTTTAGTTCACTTATACATGTATATAGCTTATCCAAGGCTGGACAAAGTGAATACAACACAAACTATTGTTTAAATCTTAAAAGTCTATTTCGGAACAAACCAAGCTCCAAGCTTCTTCGGTTGAGAAATAATAATAACAAACATCTTATTCTACCATAACAACATACAATGACCAAGTTTTACAATCCTTCATTCACAAACAAATAAATTACGTACATAGTATTCCACGAAGCAAACCTGTCCGTCTTCGTTCTTGATCATGTACTGGAGGGACAGGAAGCCCCGATTGTCCGTACGTATGGACACACGGGACGACAGAGCAAGGGCCTTCACTGATGGCTTCAGGAGGGACACTTTGTACCTGGAGAATCAGACAATGCCTCAACCAGTAAATATATGCCTTCATCTGAGTAAGCTGATATGTGCAATATTTATAACTTTAATCAATAAATGGGATGGAAGGCCATTTAACTGCTTATTTTACATGTCAGTTACTTCATTCAATAATTGAATTATCAATTAAGACTTGCACACATTAAGCTGCTTTCTTCGATCTGTACAAAATGTAGGAAATTATAATTATCTTTAAATTGTGTCTTGTTCTTTCACAAACAAAATTTGTTTTACTCACAGGGAACAATCTTTCTATGCATGTTGTACCTGTTTGTCTGTGTCTGAGAGCACTGGAAAGATTCCATCATGTCTGAGTCCTTTGGAAAGTCAGACTGCAGGGGAAACAATAAACCACTTCAAATCATATGGCAGTGTATAAAATAGAATATCAAATAAAACAAAGAAACATACATTTCTTCAGACTTGATTACTATTTTTTACATGCTTATTTACTGGGGTAGATCAATCATGACACTATATAATGGACCAAAGAACTTTCTAAGGTTACTTTTTTAACATTTTATCAGAAAACTAAATTTAGCCTCCAAGATATATTAGTTGTTAATATTGACTGGAATTTGGGCATTGTTATTTCACAACAAATGAGACCGTTAACGGCAAACGTACTGTGGTGCTTCCTGCATTTCCAAACGTGGACAGTCTGAAGTATGGGGCGTCCGGAGACATGAGGAACTCCAGTATGTCACTGGTCATGTCCAACTCATTGAACGCCTCCTTCAGACATTCGGACTGGAATTCAACAAAAGATAACTTGCAATCAATCAATTACCTGAGTTGTTTGATTTAATAAGACAGAAAAGAAACACAGAAAATTTGTGTGCAACAAAATATGTCACCAAAATAAAAGCCAAAACTTAATAATTATCACGAAGTGTAAGTGTCAGAAATAGGTTGCAGGTGTAGATAATAGTAAAGTAAATGTTATTAGCAGTACATCTTCTCTTAATTAGTTATGTTTTATTTTAAATATGAAATTGAGTATGTGTTTTTTTGGATGTGCAGAGCAGTAATTTATTTCAGATTATGACATTTTTTTAAATAATATAATCTATACTATTTGGTATATTTTCTACAGTTTCAGTAGTATAAAATAAAAAAAACATTCAAATATAAGCAGACAAACAGAATACATGTTGTTTTTTTTTAAGATAAATACATGACTATTATTAAAAGGAATTGGATAAAAAACTGGATGCTACAAAGATTATATAAACAATCAGATTTCATTGTTACAGTAACCCAGCTGTAAATTAAACACATTCAGTACCTGTTTTTTCTCCCATTCCTACCTTCATTATGATCTTATTGACAACATTGGTGCTACAGAAGTTGAAGTCCAGGACTTCATCTGGTTCCAGGGTCTTGATACTGCAATCAGTCAGCACACCATCTTCCTCCAACCTGTAACCATGAAAACTAACCTACTACAGCTTTGGATGTATTCTTTCATATGAGACTCGCTCTGTGAAAAGGGGGTTAAATACATGTGCGTAAAGTGTTGTCCCTGATTAGCCTGTGCAGTCCGCACAGTCTAAGCAGGGATAAAACGTTCGGCCTAACTTGGATTACTGCTGAGAAGAGACCTTCTTAAAACGACAGATATCATCAAAGCGGAAAGTGTCGTGTCTGATTAGCCTGTGCGGACTGCACAGGCTAATATGGAATGACACTATGCGCACATGCATTAAACCCCCTTTTCACAGAGCGAGGCTCATATATAAATCAGGACTTTGTCTTCACCAAATTGATACAGTGCATCACATAAAAAACATATTGTTTACCTAAAACAGTCGCTAGTTTTTTACCTCAAGGGACAAAGCTTCGACATCAACTGAGATATTATATCTATCATTCAGATTGGACAATAAATGTGGCCTCTAGAGTTTTCACAAGTTTTTTCTTTAATATGACCTGGTGACTTATTTTTTTAATCCCACCTGACCCAGTTTCAAACGTTGCAGAGATATGATTGAAACCAATGTTCTGAGTTCTGACCAATTTTAATGGAGATTGGGAAAAAACGTAGCGTCTAGAGAGTTCACAAGACAAATGTTGTCAATTCATGACGGACAATAGGTTATCACAAAAGCTCACAATAAACACAAGTATGATGAGCTAAAAACAAAAACAGTCTTTACGTATTAAAAAAAACAGATTTAGAAAAGGTTCATACTGTTTCGCACATGTTTCCCTTTATTTTCTTACTAAAATGCCTCTCAATACAATGTCATAATTCACTGAAAATATGGTTAGTTTATTGGAAATACCGGTAGTGTCATAAAATCATTTTTGTGTGTGTGAATTGAAAGTACTTTGTTTTGATCCATACATTAATATCAGGGGACACCCGTATCCACGGTAACACATCTTGAGGCTTGTACAGGCACCACTCACTGTTCCACTGCCAAATATTGTCAAACATTCCTGGAATGTGAATAAGGTTCCAATAATAAACAATGTCAAAGACTAATTTAACTTACATGAAAACAGACAAAAACACAATTTACTGCAACAAATAATAATAATATCTTACCAACAAAACAGTTAAGTTAATTTTGAATGTAATTTGTTCTTCCTTTATAGTAAACTCCTGGAATATTCCTTCCTGTATGAAGGCGTTAGCTTGAATACATTTGGCATCTTCTACGGTGACTTTCAGTCCCATAGCACTGGCGAAAACAGTTGCAGTCTGAAACAAAATAGTGTTGTCAAATACAATTTTACCTTAAATTCTAGTGTTTTGTTTTTATTGTTTTTATGACTTTATATTAAAAAGAAATCTGGGCGGCATAATGCTGCATACGTTAACATTAGTATGTTGTATCCCCCTCTATGGTTTGTGATATTTATCTGTTTTAACCTTATTAGTGGTGATAGATATATATAGAATATTATGTGAGTTTTGGATAAAGATCAAGTTTATCATGCGAGGCTTAGAACCATGGTAGCGCGAGGCTTGCCGAGCGCTACCATGGTTCGCGCCCAGCATGATAAACTTGATCTTTATCAAAAACTTACATAATATTCTATTTATTCTATTATTTCTTCCCTGTTTCCATTAATAATTATTAAATATCGCATGTTTAGACGATTTTGTTCTTTGTAGTTGACAGAAACTGATTCTCCAATTTTTGGAAAAACTCACAAATGATCTAAAAATAGCGATAGTATAAAGCTCAAGTTTATACGATCAATGTGATACTATTGATTTTCATCTGGTACGTGTAATAGGATAAATAAACTTCAAATTTTGGCAAAATGTTATGACACTTATGGCTAGTTGTAATAAACCTGAGGCAAACCCTTATATGGTGAATTGTTACAGTGTAGAATTGTTACAAAGTACAAATTCCATACTTAAATTAATGCCATCCACTGATTGGCATAATAACACACTGACATATCATACATAATTCAGTGGTTAGTGTCCAATCTTGATACAGTGACAAAAGGTTTGAGCCCTAGAAGATGAATATTGTTTTCCTGCTGAAGATTTTTTACCATCTATAATGGGATATTTCCAATAAACAAAATTACAGGACAATACCTTCATTTAAACTAAAGTTATCGGGCAGAAACACTTTATTATATTGTTTGTAACAAGCACCTTGATGCCACTGGCCATAGCTAGATCTGTTTTTAACCTATCTACACATACATTTGACACAAACGCTTACTTGAATTTATTAAGTTAAAAAAACACAATAAAGGGCATAATTCAGCTAAATTCCAGGTAAGAATAATGGGCTGTGGTTGGTGACCTCACATGATGATCTGGAAGACATGTGTGAAGTTTGAATTGAATATCTGTAGAAGTTATAGAGATATGAACTTGTAGCATGCAAACTGAATTTCAACTTGCATGCAAACCTTTAACTGTCTTTCCATTTTACAAAAGGGGCATAATCATGCTGAAAGGCTGGTCAAAATTACAGGTCTTGGTAAGTGAATGTCCATAAAGACACTGAACACATATGTCTAATTTTATTTCAACATCTGTAGTAAATATAGAGATATGGAGTAGTAACAAGCTATTAATAAGCATTTCAAAGTAAAAAAGAGGGCCTTAATTCTGCTTAATTGCAGGTAAGAGTTATGAAACTTGGTCAGGAACCTCACACAATGACTCAGAACACATGTGTGAATTTTAAATGTTATACTTGTAGTAGAAACAGTGATATGGAGAAGATTTCATTAACCAAATTTTTAAACTTAAAGAACCATAAGGGGGCATAATTCATCAAAATTGCAGAGTTATGGAAGTTGATCAATGAAATCTAGGACAAGAACACAACTACAAAGTTTCATTTCAATACCTAGCAGTAAAAGTGATGGAGATGTTGCCCATTAACCTAATTAAGCCAAGTTTTAAGAACAGAAAGGGGTTATACTGCTTAATTGCAGGTCAGAGTTATGGAACTTAATTTTCAGTGACCTTAATCAACCAGAGCTCAGCCGCGAGGGAGATGTGGTAGATAACTTCTCCCTGGACATATTAACTTCTCCCTCTAATATATGAAGGAGAAGTGACTTTTGATGATTTACTTTGAGCCAGAAATTGACCGATAATTATAAATATATTCATTAAATTCAGTTAAATACAATAAAACAAAATATTAACACTTAAGTGTGTTTGTTTATATTTGTTAATGTTTTTCCCCCAAACTGCAAAATGTGAATCGTTTCTGATTAATGATGATGGATGTGGTGTAATGAGGGGTATTAAATAAGTGACGAGTTGAACTGTTGATTAAAGGCTGAACAAAAACCACTTCTCCTTTAAGTTGCCTCACTTCTCCCTAATTTCAGCTGAGTCCCTTCTCCCTCAAATTTGAACACAGACTGAGCTCTGTCAATGACCCCGAACACATTTTTAAAGCTTCGAATGAATCCTTGTTGTAGAAAAGGTTAAATGGAGATGTTGAACAATAACCAAGCTTGACCAGAGCATTATACGGATCCGGATGCCAACATTTGGGTGTATAGTATAGCTTGGATTATGAAGTAAATAGTTGAGCTAAAAAAATGATGATTGTCAAACATGTAAATTTCTTTTGGGGTCCGGCATTTTTTGGGGTTAGCGTTAGGCATCTTAAACTATTTGAAAAAATGCCTGTCCAGATAACAGGCATTTTTAGCCAGTTTTGCGTATCTAGACTGACACACAATCATACATACACAAACATGAAAAGGGGTTACGCTTACATTAAAATGGTGGGGACGTAATAAAACGGGTTACCTCCTTAAAGTGAATAGCTTTTAGAATATTTGACACACTTCTTGCACTATCTATTTTGGCCAACAGCACAAACTGGTCATCATCGGCTGCTTCTTGTGTTGAAAGAGCCATTGGCATTTTTAAACATTCAGTTTGAACTAATATAAATGAAAAATTAAGTATTGTTTGACATGAAACCAGAGGTGTTTTATGAAGAAATATCAAGATATTTGAGATTTCTGAAATGTCAAATTTACGCGCCAAATTTTGCTTTTATGATATATATTTCTATTGTAAAAGTAGCAAGTACATATCGATTCGTACTCACTTCCGAGATCTGTCACAATAATTGGCGACTACACCCACAAACATGTTCTGTTAATTATTAATCGCTCGATAAAAACATTCCAATTATAGTAAATTTAAATAAATCAGGTAAATTTATTTTAAAGAAATATGTTGTTTTAACTTTTGTAATCACAACCTGGTTTAATTCATTACTAGTCGTCGAGTTTCGTTCCTTTCACACTCGCACTAATATTATTGGCAATATGGTTATTGTATTTGAGACCAAAATTTCAGATTGTTAAACATATAATGAAACGTAACCGATTCTTACATTCAACTTTTAATATTTGCAATTAAAAAAAAATGTTACATATTTGTTGTTTGAATAATTGTAAAGCTCTTTTACTGAAATTCCAAGTTGTCATTACACTAAAATCCTTATATTACATGTACATTTTTAAAAAGTATACCATTATGTCTTCACTTGACCGATTTAAGCACCGAAGTGTAACAGCTGAAATATGCTTATTGTTAACGAAAACTGGAAATATTCTCCCTCTTGCTTTGAACCCAAGATACAAATGCTTAACCACTTTTCCATATTGAAACATAAATTTAATGCTCCATTATTTTTTATGTAATGTTTGTGATCCATGTGTTTTGAAAAAAACAAACAGACAAACATTCAAAATCTGGATATTGATTTACATTTAAAAAATTACATAAATTGATTGCAGATTGATTGTCCATTCAGTTAACAACAACAACAACATTTAATAGCTCTTCAGCATACAATGGCTTTTTAGCCAAATGCATAATACACAAGTGTAACAACTGTTTCTGAATTAAGTGTATTGATTAATCTGTTCCTTTATAACATTATAGAGATTTGTTATTTTTTTTTTAGAAGTCTCAGCGTTCTGTGAAGTTTGTGAAGTAAATGCTAAGATAATACAACCAATTTATTTTAAAATGTTTAGGTAAATTTTAAAATCATGGTAGTGTATGTTCATATATTAATGCTTATGGCTATCCACAAATGGCTGAGCATATTAGATTTAGATAACCGATTCAAGATGTTTAATTGTTGTTCTATTTTTGTATGTGTAGGATAACACTTGCGATATGAACCCAAATATGCGGCACCCTGGTTTTCCACCCCAGGGACACATGCCCATAAACAGTCATGGTATGATGATGTCGCAACCAAACATGATTCCATCACAGATGCCAATGACATCACAACCGTTCATGGGAAATCCTGTAAGTACTGTCAACTGTGGGACATGTAACTGTTAGTAGTTGGTTCTGACAAGACTTGAAATATTTGTTAGAATACATTTTATTTTTTGTAATTTGGCTGCTTATTTAAGTGACCTCTTATGAATAAAGGTGAGAAGCATGATGTATACCATGTAGAAATCAATAAGCGACGGCAAATCAATTATGTTGTCATAAGAATTAATTAAGGGATTATCTCTGTGTAGTAAATCTTCACATCACTGTAACTGCCATTGATTTTTGTGATTGACATGGACATCTCAGCGGGACGCAAACTGACAAAGACACTGATTTCATCCAGTGTGCCAATTATCAAGACAATGATGACTGCTTTATCAAATTATCTGCTTATACACGAAAATGGTCTGCGCAAATTTGAATGCAACTTTGCACCTACTTCTGTTTTTATGCAGATTTCTTTTAGGAAAAAAATCCCAGTATTCTTATAGGAATTTGGATTGCAATATTCGGCTGGTTTTGGAATATTCATTTTCATACCTTATTTTAACAAAAAGCAAACCATTTTAAAGAGTTGCTTGAAGTTCCTGACAATTAAAAAAATCCTTTATTAACCTTTTTTATAATCTAAAAAAATATAACGTATATCTTATGAAGAAAGTTTTAAAGTGAAAATTTAAAACTCAGTTCCATGGTTTGCTTTTGACCACATATACATTTGTACATTATAGTTATAGTCAATGTCATGTTAACCAATTCAGCAGATGGCAGGAGTGCGAATGCCACCAATGGGAGCCCCACCGTCTTATCACCAGACCGTATCACCGAGTCAGCAAAATTATGTGTATGTTAAATACTTATTTTTTGTCTTGTGCATTAAGTGAGCATATCTTAAAACAAAGACAGTTATGTTATAATATTCCAGGTTAGAAATTTTCATTTTGACCACCTTTTATCTTTGAAAACTTCTTAAATAGGTTGATCAGGGTTTAAGTGTAGTTTGTTAAAATATGTACTTTATCACACTTATTTAAAGGATTTTATGCAATTTTATAAACATAATGTTTGGTTCTAACATATAGCATTAATGACATTTCCAACTGTTCTATGGTAGCCCCTAGATGTATACATTGGCTTGCTTACATTGTTAATTATGAAGGAGGCCCCAGATGCCTGGTGCAGTCAGAGCTCCCAGTCAGGTCAACCAAGGGCGACCCAAGCCACCCACAGAAAAAGAGAAGTACTTCCTGCAACAACAAGCCAAACTCAAGCAGTTTGGGAAGAGTGGAGGCACGGGGAGTTCCCTTGATCCTGCAAAACTGGTGGATTCTGTGTTTGGGTCAAGTTCAAGTACCAAGTCATCCACACCTAGGCAGCAGGGTTGGTTTTTGTCAGTTTACTGCAGTTGTAAAGCCAGTTATTACAAGTACAGGTTAGGCTTTTTCTCTTAAAAACTGTATTTTGGGAGTTGTCACAATAAATGTGTTTCAAGTTGGTGTTCAATTTCATTGCTATAAAACTTTTTTTTAATTATCCAGTTGAAAAATACGTACTTTTGAAATGTTTAAAAAAAATCTGTTGTTTTGCTATACAACAGACTTGTTTGTAATTAATAAGCTATAACACATTTTAGCTGCAGCACCAGTCAACAGTTCCCCATTGGTCAGTGAAGATGATGGGTTTGGTGACTTTCTGGGAGGAACCACGTCCTCAATAGCCATTGATCTCTCAGTGAACCTTGCCCTTGGTCACCATGGTAACATAGCCCAGAGCACGACCCCTGGGGTTGGGTCTGCAGGGATGTCTCACGCATACTCAGCTTCTCAGGTGAATACACCAGCAAATGTGTGCCATACCGCGGCCAACAACACTCCTAGTCCAACAAACAAGACACCTCCCAAAGGTTTGTAACAAATTGCTTCTTCTTTGTAATTAACGGACATGTTTATACATTCAGGTTATATCTATAAAGTTTTAGCTTTATATATCTAAGTTTAAGCTTGATTATAGCAAAAGCCTAATGGTAATTGAGAAGTTCTTGAGTTTATTTCCTGAATCAAACCAGTACTAGATGTCTTTGTTCAGGATCTTAGGAACACTCTCATGAGGGCGTGGGGTTGCTATTGAACCCATTTAATTTTCAAATTAGCTTGATGACTTCTTTTAATTTATAAGTAAAATTGTGTTTTGATTTCTTTGGATGAACCTATGGAGCAAATTAGAGAAAATATAAAACAGGAAATAATGTATAACTTGAATAAATAGTATCATATAGTAGAGGTTGTGAAATCAGTTTTCCCATCTTGTTTGGCTAATTGAAATCTTTCACAATCTAAACAGCAAAGTGTTTCGAGCAATATTTTTTACAAGGCAGATAAATTAGTGGGACAATTTATTGCTATTCACATATTGCAATGTACACAGAAGTGGCAGATATTTAACTTTTGTGTGTGCATGGGTTATACCTTTCTGGAAAGTAAATTGTTCACAAGATCTACACATCACCATCACTTTATTTCTGCAGAACTGAAACTAATATGATCCCCATACCAACTATGTGTAATACAAACAGTCTTAATCTCATACTTAGTCTTACCGGAAAATATTGACCAATTATTACGAGCTGCGCTCTGGTTAACCCTTTGCATGCTGGGAAATTTGTTGTCTGCTAAAATGTTGTCTGCTGAATTTCTAAAATTAGCATTTTCTTCAATTTTTTTCAAAGAATACTATCAGAAAAGCAAACAGTTTGGATCCTGATGAGACGCCACGTTCTGTGGCGTCTCATCTGGATCCAAACGGTTTGCAAAGGCCTTTAAAATTCCGTTCCAGCGCTTAAAGGGTTAAATCAGGCTTAAAGCATGTGCATAATTTTTTGTCCCGGATTAACTTTTGCTGTCTGCAAGGGCTTATCAGGGCTGACACCGTCTGCTTATGTAATTTTTTGTTTAAGGATGTCTCTTTTAAATGAAAACCCAGTCTAGGCGGAAAGTATTGCCCCGTATAATCTGATAATGTGCCTTGCAGATCTGAAGGAGATGATGCTGGAGAGCTGTGACCTGAACGCACCGGCGCGCACCCAGGGCTTTGTGAAGCGCACCCTCAAGGAGATCGACCCCATGGAGCTGCCCCACACAGGGCCTCATGTTCACCACGCCAGCAACAATGCACGCACCTGGAACGATAGTGAGGAACTCACGCAGCTTTTCTCCACAGAGGGTAACCAAGGATACTTACTCTTGTTCAATTGACTTGCTAGACTGTGTATTTAACTGGGCTTATTTCAGAGTAGATATATGAGAAAACAACAACATCTATTTAATTTAGACAAAAGATTGGTTTCTCCATTAAAAAATTAGGCAACTGCAAAAAATAAGTGGGATGAAAGTGCACAACAATTCTTCCAGGGCATAGGCAATATCTTGTGCCATAATATTACATAGTTTTTTCTTGGTTTCTTTTGTGTTCTGTATTGACGGAACAATCAACCGATTTATAGTTCATGTACTCTCTAGTTCAATTACTTCTGGTTATTGGAAGTAAACACTGTTGGAATTACAAATAAGGAGTTTTCATTCTAGAAATAAAGCAGACCCATGTGGTCAGGAAGGTGGTGAAGGGGCAGACGGCGCGACAACGAAAGCTAAGTAAGCCCCCTGCCTGGTTGACAGACACACACTACCAGCATCCCATATACAGACAGGTGCTAGAGGCAAGCCTCGTGTGAGTTGAACACTTTCACTTATACAACATTGCCTTCTGACAATGTCCAGCTCTAATGTCTGTTGTCTGTTAAGCACAGAGTGAAGTTATAAAACAATTTTTTCTACTGCTAAACATGAAATGTTTGAGTGGATTGTAGTCTTTTCCTGACCTCCTTTTTGATAACCTGAACTTAGGAGGTTAGAATGTTAAGCATTAAAAAATGTTTGACATCAAGCACATTGATTTTGGTCGTATATCCCTTCTTCTCATTCTATTCAGGACTGTTCAGCTTTAAACAATTACCCTGATAATTTGGGACATTCATTCTCAATCCGCCACTTTTCTGCATATGAATATGAAGTGTCCATTCTCTAAGCCTCTATGAACCAGGTATTCATCATTGACCGTGTCCATGCTCTAAGCCTCTATGTACCGGGTATTCATCATTGACCCTGTCCATGCTCAAAGCCTCTATGTACCGGGTATTCATCATTGACCGTGTCCATGCTCTAAGCCTCGATGTACCGGGTATTCATCATTGACCGTGTCCATGCTCTAAGCCTCTATGTACCGGGTATTCATCATTGACCGTGTCCATGCTCTAAGCCTCTATGTACCGGGTATTCATCATTGACCGTGTCCATGCTCTAAGCCTCTATGTACCGGGTATTCATCATTGACCGTGTCCATGCTCTAAGCCTCTATGTACCGGGTATTCATCATTGACCGTGTCCATGCTCTAAGCCTCTATGTACCGGGTATTCATCATTGACCGTGTCCATGCTCTAAGCCTCTATGTACCGGGTATTCATCATTGACCGTGTCCATGCTCTAAGCCTCTATGTACCGGGTATTCATCA
This sequence comes from Dreissena rostriformis, assembly GCA_007657795.1. Taxonomy (NCBI): domain Eukaryota; kingdom Metazoa; phylum Mollusca; class Bivalvia; order Myida; family Dreissenidae; genus Dreissena; species Dreissena rostriformis. Next base: position 175,827 of record VMBQ01000844.1, on the reverse strand, counting down.
TTGACCGTGTCCATGCTCTAAGCCTCTATGTACCGGGTATTCATCATTGACCGTGTCCATGCTCTAAGCCTCTATGTACCGGGTATTCATCATTGACCGTGTCCATGCTCTAAGCCTCTATGTACCGGGTATTCATCATTGACCGTGTCCATGCTCTAAGCCTCTATGTACCGGGTATTCATCATTGACCGTGTCCATGCTCTAAGCCTCTATGTACCGGGTATTCATCATTGACCGTGTCCATGCTCTAAGCCTCTATGTACCGGGTATTCATCATTGACCGTGTCCATGCTCTAAGCCTCTATGTACCGGGTATTCATCATTGACCGTGTCCATGCTCTAAGCCTCTATGTACCGGGTATTCATCATTGACCGTGTCCATGCTCTAAGCCTCTATGTACCGGGTATTCATCATTGACCGTGTCCATGCTCTAAGCCTCTATGTACCGGGTATTCATCATTGACCGTGTCCATGCTCTAAGCCTCTATGTACCGGGTATTCATCATTGACCGTGTCCATGCTCTAAGCCTCTATGTACCGGGTATTCATCATTGACCGTGTCCATGCTCTAAGCCTCTATGTACCGGGTATTCATCATTGACCGTGTCCATGCTCTAAGCCTCTATGTACCGGGTATTCATCATTGACCGTGTCCATGCTCTAAGCCTCTATGTACCGGGTATTCATCATTGACCGTGTCCATGCTCTAAGCCTCTATGTACCGGGTATTCATCATTGACCGTGTCCATGCTCTAAGCCTCTATGTACCGGGTATTCATCATTGACCTAGTTTTCTCTTTACTTCTTACTCCACTGATAACCATTGGCAGGGATCAGAAGACGATCACTCAGTTTTCTTAACCTCACAACATTTACTTCTGTGTTTATAACACTAAATCAAAATTTCCTATAGTTGGATTTACTCTCTTGATAATCATTTCCAGAGACAAGAAGTTGAAGAGCACTCTTTGTTTCTTTGTTCTAAGTCTCACACCATTAACTCTTTATTCAACATTTACCTCCTATCCCTGATACCTACAACTCACCCCATACCATTTACAGTGATGGGAAGGTGAACACTGAGCGTCTCTACCCGATCCTGATGCTGAGTGGCCTACAGAAGGATGTGTTGGGACGGCTGTGGTCCGTCTGTAACATGGCCACCCCTGGGCAGCTCACCATGCTGGAACTCACACAGCTGCTGGCAGTCATAGCCCTCACACAGGTGACAGGGGCATATCTGCAGTGGTTTACTTGATGAAATATTTAACATTCTTCATTAAAAAGACTTTGAGTTTAATTGTGGTATTTGTTCATTAATAATTAGACAGACATTTTGTTTATTCGCTGAAACATGCTGAAATATTTTAAATAAATAGTTGAAAATTTAGGAATTTAAATGTGTTCATTCTTGTGTGGTAGTCAAGTTCCATCCTAACAAAACCAAGAAAGTAAAAAAAAAATCAAAATGAATATAAACAATTCAAAAGTATTTAAGGAGTATGTTTATCTTGTACATTTTAAGTCTGTAAATATGTTTTGACATTTTTACATTTCAGAACAACTACCTAGTAGAGACAGTGGAAGTGTTGAACCACATACCTCAGTGTCCTGTACCAGTGCTGCATCCTTCTGGTTCCCAGGTCACTCAAAGTGTACCAGGAACCAGTGCTCTATCCCAGCCTGGCCCTCAGGGAACCATTGCACCACAAAGTGGGTCCGTATTGGGAACCAGCCAGGTTAATCATGTAACTGGATATGGCAATAACCCTAGTTTGATTGGATCTGTTTATTTGCCTGTGCCAGGGCTTGACACAAGTCCAAGTTCTTCAGTTGGATTTCCCTTGCCACTCCAGCCATTTGCAGGCTTATCGACAGGAATGACCTCCAACTTTCATTCCACCATGCCTGGATCATCTCCAGCTACCCTGGCTGTCACACAGTTACCGTCGGGTGGTGTTAACCAGAAAGTGAGCAGTCTGGTCAACAACGATGTTGATGACGATGATGACTTTGCTGATTTTCAAGCTGCGGTCCCTTCAGTAACCACCCCAGCACGTCCTGCGACATCCTCGTACACAGCAGTCCAGACCCCAGCCTCAGTGCTCCAGGCTCAAAAATCACAAGCTAGGTAAGCAGTTTGCAAATGCAATTAAAATACATTTTTGCTATAAAACTAAATTTTATGGGAATCTACCTACTATTTTATATAGTTATTATATATTTTCAGATACATTTTGTCCTTTATTTTCTTTTTATTTCAACTTATTCCCTGTAGTATAATTTTCTCTCACAAAGTATTGTAGACTTCTGATTACTTTTATTACTTTTATTACTTTAAATGGAAGTATTTATTACAATTTATCTATTCAAAATGCTCTATTTCAGTGCTTCATCAGGCATATTATCAAACAAGAGTTCACCAGTGACCACAGACCTGACAGGACCTCGTTCCCACGGCTCCACAGTGGAAAGCTTCTTTGGCAGTGATGATTCCTCTGAAAGTAAGACCAAACTAGGTTTGTTGTAATTACAAATAATCTTTATACTTTATTCTTTATTTCATAAATATTTTAAAAATGGCCATGTTTTAAGAATGTTTATAGCTTTGAAAGGTATAAATTTTGAGGAAAAATTAAACCAGCTGATAATTATTATTTTTATACCAAAAAGGATTACAAAACACATAAAATGTTATTATATTGAAGTTTGCTCACAGATATCCTGTCACTTGAAATGTTTCTGTCTGTTTATTTCAGCTGCAAGTCCAGATGATGACTATTTCGATGGCTACAGGTCTGCAGACAGCAAGCCCTCAGACAGCACATTCAGTACTGACCAATCAGACACTGACGACTTCAAGAACTTTGACAACTACCTTGATGAGTTCCAGCAGAAGAGAGAGGTGCGGGACATTGACAGTCCTCTCCATCGACCCATCTCGAGGTCCATAGTCAAACCAACCCCACCACCTGCTAACATGACTAATGTGACACCGCCAAAGATTGCAATGGTTTCCTTGTCAGTCAAAGAAAGTTCAGGAAAGTTTCAGTCTGGTTCCCAGATCAACGGTGCAAGCAGTCCAAATATAATACAAACACCGCTCAAAGCTGCAGCAGATGACTTTAATGAGTTTGCAGATTTTCATTCTGCCCCTATCCTCACATCAGATGTGAAGCCGAAACAAAAGTCTGTTTCTGCAAATGACCTGATTGGTGATGAAGATAAGTACTCGGCACTGAGATGTCTGGAGTTTGTTGCTGAAAGTCCAGCAACAACAGGGTCAGTTCTGGCTGAGACAGCTGGTGACGATGCTGATGATGACTGGGCGGATTTTGCAACCAGTGCTCCTCCTAGCGCTGTTAAAAACAGTGGAGCATTGAGTTTAGACAATGTAGACCTACTGTTTGAATCTTCTGGCATTAATGGCAGTGGAAGCAGTATGCCGGCCATTTTGAGTATTCAAAATATTGCTCCCACTTCTGCGAGTGTTACAGAAAATGTAAAAGATGATGATGGTGACTGGGCAGAGTTCCAAGATTTCAGTGCGGACGGAAGTATATCAGGAGGAAATACAAAGGCTGCTGTTACAGCACCTACCACGGGTCTCGTAAGTGTAAAGAATGATTCCTTGAAGTCCGATGAGATTTTGGGACTTTTCAAAATGAAGTCTGAACCTCCTCCAGTAGTGAAGAGTAGAGATGATGAATTTGTGCCAGAAATTAGAGTTAATAGTCAAAAATCAACTTCTACATTTAAAGATCATTTGCTTGGCATACCTAAATCGAATAGCACTCCGAATAGTTTTGGAACGGAGAGTTCACCTGTTGTAAAGGAGAAATATGAGGAAAATACGTATAGCCCGCCTCCTGTGGATAATTTTATGGACGAAGAGCATGATGAATATTCAAGAGGATTTGACTTTGATGATTTTGTGAGACCTAAGACCCCTGAGAAGAAGAAAGTGTATGGAATATATGGTGTGAACACCAGCTTTGTGGTTGAGGGACATAAAAAGAGTGAGGAGCTTACCAAAAGCAAATCTGCGGACAATGTGACGAGTAAATCTAATGACCCCAGCTTTCATATTGAGTCAGATAACGACAGTGACAGTGTTGCATCCAAAGATCTGGACATGTTCAAGGGAAAGCTGGGAGTGGTACGAAGTGCCGAGGACTCAAGCTCCGTGGCAAGCTTGGATTTTGTGATAAACAAGAACATACAACACGTGAAAGATGAAGATGCTCAGTCGCAGTCTAGCAGCGAATTCAACGCGTTTGATGGAGGACTGGAGATGAACATTCCTGAGTCAAAGTCACTGGACAGTCTAGACTTTAAGGGAGATGAGGTGTCTAGTGATGGGCAGGATAGCGGCAGTTTGAACTGGGAACCCTCTCAGAAAGATCACCTTGACAAGAGAACTGAGGACTCAAAGAGCCGCAATGAAGTCCACAAAGGTTAATATTGGTTTTCTTTTTAAATGGGCCTCACTCTTTGAAAAGGGCGTTTAATGCATGTGCGAAAAGTGTTGTCCCAGATCAGCCTGTGCAATAAGGGACTTCACTTTCCACTTTTATTGTGTTTATCATTTGATGGATGACTCGTCTAGACAAAAACAAGTTTAGGCGGAAAGTGTCATCCCTGATTAGCATTCGCGGATTGCAAAGGCTAATCCCGAACGGCACTTCACGCACATGCATTAAACCCCCTTATCACAGAGCAAGGCTCAAATATAAAGCTATATATTATTGAAATGTTTTTTAATCTTTATTTTTAACAAATAAGTGTGTATAAAAGGCAGTTCGTATAAAGCAAACACTATAAATTTGCTGTTTGATGAAGTCACGTAGATTTTCAAGTAATACATTTGTACATACATGTATCTGAACTGGAATTAAATACATTGATAATAATATATACAATTGTATGAAAAACTGTTGTTATTAGTTATTATGTATGAACAGACGATTATTTTCCCTTGAAGAAAAGGATCATCATTTTGTGATATACCTTCATTATTAAAGGCTTGCATTCTGCACAGGCTACTCAGAGACGACACTTTCTGCTTAAACTTGATTTTCATTAAGAAGAAACTTTCTATAAACAAATTCCATAAAAGCAGAAAGTGTCGTCCCTGATTAGCCTGTGCAGACTGCACAGGCTAATCTGGGACGGCACTTTATGCACATGCATTTAGCCCAGTTTTCCCAGAATGCTGCTCATTCAGTCCCAGCTATTTATCTACTGGTATGTGTATTTCAGTTGATGATGAAGTGTCCTTGTACAGTGGTGTACCTGTGTTAGGAGACAGATACAGCGCAATCATGGCACCAGAACCCACTGTATGTCCTTTTATAGTCATCTTTTATAGTTATCTTTATTATTTTGTTCCCTGTATTTTGAGGGAAATTTGATTCATATTTTTAAAATTGTTTTGAAAGATATGTTTGAAATAGTGAAGACCTTTAATTTATTTTAAAATCCAAGTTTCCATGGTAGTTGATGCAATACATTTGAATGCTATTGTTTGGTGCAGTTTGTTGAGTGAAATAAATGATATCACTCCAGGATTTTGTTAAGGCACAAAGGCAAAGACTTGCACTTGGCAATATGTTAATTTTATGTTTATTTGTACATGTATGTGCCCTAATTTCTCCATGAATTAACAGCTTAAACAAGAACAAAAATATGTTTTTTGGAAATTCGTGCACAGGGGTTTGCCTGAATGGGTAATTTATACACATAAATGTTTTAAATTAGTAAAATTAAAATAACGTAGTGTATTAATAACATGAATTTGGTTTATAATGTTACCATTATGTGGTGTGTGGCCAGGGTTTGTTACCATGGTTACCATGAAAAGTTCTGGTCACCGGGTCTGTTACCATGGTAAATGTTTTGTGGACAGTTTTTAGGGGTTGTGACCATGGTTACCATTATGTGGTCTGTCACCAGAAATTGTTACCATGGTTAAAAATATGTTTCCTGTCACCAATGATTGTTACCATGGTAACATGTCTGTGATGTGTCACCAGTGGTTAATACCATGGTTATCATTCTGTGATTTGTCACCATAGTAGCGACCATGGTTACCATTGTGTGATTTGTCACCAGGGGTTGATGCCATTCTGTGGTCTTTCACCAGGGTTTTTCAATGGTTACCAGCATGTAATGTGTTACCAGGATTGTTACAATTGTAAATATTCTGTGATCTGTCAACAGGGGTTCAGACAGGGTTACCATTTCACTGTCTGTTTACAGGTTTGTTACCATTCTGTGGTCTTTCACCAAGTTTGTTACCATGATAACCATTGTGTTGCCAGGCCATGTACAAGCCCTGTGTGGAGTGGGGGCGGTGCCTGGAGAGCTGTCTACAGATGATCCATCAGGCCAATGCAGTCTTCAATGCTGTGAGCAGCTCTGACGTGTGTACAGAGGTCATACAGTCCCAGCAGGGGGCACAGTACATTGAAGGTAACACGGATAGATGGACTTCAATGAGTGTTTTTTTTGGTGTAGTATTGGAGTTAAAGGTCAATTTCTTTCTGAAAGCATTTACAAGTGTTAGAAAAAAGAGCTCATTTTGTCCAGTTGCATTTTGTCTTTATTTCCAAATAACAACAATGCATTTTGAAGTGGCATATTTGTGTGTGCAAGTTATGAGGTTTAATTGAACTAAAATCATGTTCTTCACTTAAAATTGTGTTGTTTTGTTAAAATTTGGGGGTAAAAAGAACTTTCATGAAGTAAAATTTAGGAATTATTCTTTGATGAAAGGCTCAATAATTGTTTTACAATTTGTGTTCTCTATTGTCTGTTTCAGGGGTTATTGAAATATACAGAGTGGTTTGCAAAATCTCCCATTCTATGAATAAAACAGGTAAATGCATTTTTACTGAAAATGTGTTTTGTGTTAAATAACTTTCAACTAGATTATTTTTTTACATTGATGCCACAAACATATGTGCATATAAGACATGTTTTCTTGTTGACAGGCATTACTAATGACACCTTGTCAAGGACACTAAAAGATATAGACCTGGCATGGAACAATTTGACTGCCTTTCTGGTTGGAGGATCTGTCATGGTATGTCACTGGCTTACATGTTCTTGGATCTGTATGGATGTACTGACAGCATAAGTTGTTAAATGTAAAAGCTATAGAATCTAAATTTATATATAAATTAGAATAGAGGACGTGGCATTTGTATCATTATGTTCACATTTTCCAGTATGTTTATAGCACAGCTTTTAACAGTTTAAGCCCATGGTGTGAGATTGCCTAGTGTCTTTGCCTTTATGTTTGCATTCATGCAATTTTCTTTAATGTTTGGCAGATTTTCACAAACTAGCTCAATTATTATCACAGGGTTACTATTTTCATAATTGTTCTAATCATGTTGAACAATTCTTCTGTAATAAACTTTAAATCCTCATTATTTCCGTGTTACAGCCCGAGAGTTCGAGTCTGGACTTTAGTGAGTGGTTTGACAAGCTGGCTCCCTGTGGTCTGTGTCTGCTCAGTGTGGAAAAGACAGCTTATGGGAAACCAGTCAAGCTGTGCTATGGGAGGAACCAGTACCACACTTCCTGTGCCAACTTCTGGATCAACTGTGTGGACTCATGTCTACCTGCACTGGAGATTCCAGAACTACTTTGATAGCAAGCACATGGAAAACATGGGAAAATTTTGGATGTAATTACAGAACATTTATTTGAGATGAAAAAGGTCAAAATACACCACATATCCTAAAAATTCATCATTCCGAAACACGTCAACAACCGTAAGACTAATTTGCTTGTAAAGTGTAGCATTCAAATAAGGAATCCTCGTACACAAATCATATTCCAAAAACACTGTGCTAGCTTTTATGTCTTAACCCTTTGCATGCTGGGAAATTTGTCGTCTGCTAAAATGTCGTCTGCTGAATTTCTAAAATTAGCATTTTCTTCGATTTTTTTTCAAAGAATACTATCAGAATAGCAAACAGTTTGGATCCTGATGAGACGCCACGTTCTGTGGCGTCTCATCTGGATCCAAACTGTTTGCAAAGGCCTTCAAAATCCGGTTCCAGCGCTCAAAGGGTTAAAACTGTATTGTTCTTCTACAGATTAGCTAGATTAGCCTGACTGTTCTTTTGTTTTTTTCTTCCTCTGTACGAGGTTAACCCAAAATGACACATTTTGTATAACATAAATAATCCTTCCTACAAATCTTCTAAACTTTAAAAGTTTAATGGATGATGACTTTGATCACTTTTAACACACCCGCATTGCTTTACCTCATTTTGATGTTTACATTGACATACATGTGGTCTAATTCCGATTTTTTCATTCTTGGTTAACCCAAAATTATTTATTTTGTCTAATATTATTACCGCTTGCTACAAAGCTTTGATACTTAAAAAGATAATGTCTTTAACACTATCAACACACCCACATCACTCAACCTCATTTTGACCTACACATTGACCTACTTTTGGACTTGAATGGGCCAATAAATCACTACTGACATGGCTTCCACTGGAGGCATATGCGCTTAACCCTTTGCATGCTGGGAAATTTTTCGTTTGCTAAAATGTCGTCTGCTGAATTTCTAAAATTAGCATTTTCTTTGATTTTTTTTCGAAGACCACTATCAGAATAGCAAACAGTTTGGATCCTGATGAGACGCCACGTTCTGTGGCGTCTCATCTGGATCCAAACTGTTTGCAAAGACCTTCAAAATCCGGTTCCAGCACTCAAAGGGTTAATGATCACAGCATCTGGTTAATTTTGCTGCTGCTTGTTGAAATTTTGAAGCTCAGCTTTCTGAAGTGTGTACATGCATTTACTTCATATCCTTGTAAAGCATGCCACCAACACCAGGCCTCAAGTGGGAGTCATTTAGTTTTGAAGTTGACCATCCATCTGTACTTAATATGTTGTGAAATTTTGGTAGAATTAGTCTTTTTTCTCTATGGAATAGATATGTATATGAAAACTATTTGCCTGGTATGTGGAGGTCAAAATGAGTGTCTGTAATTGTCTGTGACGTGTCTAGTATACAATTGACTAATGCTTATTATTTCCTGAGAAGCTTTTATGGTTGTTTAAGTGTTATATTTACTATTTCCACTACTGATTTGTATGTTTGTCTATAATTTAGGCCTTTGGATACCTTTATATTTGACATTTACAATTACGTGTTAAACAAATTGTTATTTTCATAGTACATATGGCAAAAAATCCCTGAAATGTTTTCATTCTCTTTTCTTAGTGTTCTTAAGTTCCAACTAATTAAATAACAGAAATTAGGTACTATGTAAAATACAAGGGTCTACAGAAACGGTCCTTGCATGATCATCTTCAAAATTGTTTAATTCATTCTAGATCTTCTGTAATAAAACATTTGTGCTTGTTATTTTGAATATCTATACCTTTATGTATACCCTTGTATAATTTTCCCACATGTGTTGTGAGTCAAATCTTTTTAAATTCAGTGCAATATGTTTGTTATGTATAAAGTATTTAATTATTGTACATTTGTTGGTATAACTTAATTCACATGGTGTGGTCTTCCCTGTCTACGAAACAATTTGAGCCTTGCTCTGTGAAAAGGGGGTTGAATGCATGTGATTTAAGTGTTGTCCCAGATTAGCCTGTGCAGTCCGCACAGGCTAATCAGGGACAACACATTCCGCTTTAATTGTATTTTTCGTTTAAAGGAAGACTCTTCTTTACCAAAATCCAGTTTCTGTGGAAAATGTTGTCCCTGATTAGCCTGTGCGTACTGCACAGGCTAATCTGGGACAAAACTTTACGCACATGCATTAAACCCCCTTTTCACAGAGTGAGGATTGGTATTCATGCTTTGATAATGACACATTTGTGTATAAAGAATATCTTGTTGCGCCAAAGATCCAGATTTTGTTAATAAAATTCATATAAATAGTATATAAGGAAACCTTTAAAAATGAAATCTGCTCAGGCATAATATAACATAAATGAAGATCTTTTCTATGATCTAAAACTCCTCTTTTGGATTGTANCTAGAAGTCATTTAATTGTTTGGATTTTTTTATTATGTGCCTGTCAATAACACGTCTTCAACAGTACTTACATGTTATTGTATTGCATATACAATTAGTGAAAGAGAATGTCTTAATTCTGTATGAATTAAATTATTGTTTTCATAGACCACATAGCATAAGCATGATTACCGTTATTAATAACCCTTTAAGCGCTGGAACTGAAGTTTAAAGGCCTTTGCAAACAGTTTGGATTTAGATGAGACGCCACAAAACGTGGCGTCTGTGGCGTCTCATTCGGATCCAAACTGTTTGCTATTCTGATAGTATTCTTTGAAAAAAAAAATTGAAGAAAAAGCTAATTTTAGAAATTCAGCAGAAGACATTTTAGCAGACAACAAATATCCCAGCATGCAAAGGGTTAAGTGCTAAAATAACATTCCATTGAGTGATACATTCCGCTATACATGTATGTGTTTGACAAGTCGGTATCCTATTAACTCTTGACTTTAAACAAAATCATATAGTTTATTTTAAATATATAAACTGCAATATTTACCTTCTTTAACATTCCCCTATTTGGTAAAATGTTTAACCAGCCAGGTGTTGATACATGTACCTCCTTGATTTTGAGTCTTAAATAAGTAGAAAAATAACTGACTTACAATATGTTTCAATATGTTGACTTCTGAATGTTGTTTGCATTTTCATTTATCATTATACATTAAAAGATTATTACATTTGAGCCTCACTCTTTTAAAAGGGGGTTTAATGCAAGTGCGTGAAGTCCTCACAGGCTAATCAGAGACGACACTTTCCACTTAAACTCGATTTTTACTAAGAAGACTTTCTTAAAACAAAAAAACATCATAAAAGCAGTAAGTTTCGTCCACACAGGCTAATCTAGGACGATACTTAACGCATTAAACCCCCGTTTCACAGAGGGAGGCTCATTTGATAGTTTGGAAAGGGAATTCACAAACATAGAATGTACTGTTGATACAACCAATTCCTTGTTTTTGATAAATATTTGATTAAGTTGTTATATTTCTGGTCAGGCATGTTGTTGTATAAATTTATTATGGACTTTCTTATTGTTAACACAAATTAATGTGATGTCAATAAAGTATGAATGCCTCTAACTTGTATTTGACTTAATCTGAACAAGTTATTATTATTATACCGGATTTATATAGCGCCCTTTTCATACAAGAGTGCACGTTCAAAGGCGCTTGAGTTATTGGTTATGGAAGATTTTGTATTACCCCTGTGCAAAAAAAAATATAATTAGAACCTACAATGTTTTTATAGTTGAAGATAGTTGACTGTATTGGGCCATTCATTGTAAGCTTCCTTATATTGACCAAATTATCGTAGCTCGTAATTTTTTTTAAAGTAGTAGTATAATTTTACAGTCTCCAGAGAAAATATGAGCCTCACGCCTCACTCGGTGAAAAGGGTTTTTATGCACGTGCGTAAAGTGTCGTCCCAGATAATCAGGGACAACACTTTCCGCTTTCATGGTATTTTTTATTTCAATTAAATCTCCATTAAGCAAAAATCCAGTTAAGGCAAAAAGTGTCGTCCCTGATTAGCCTGTTCGGACTGCACGGGTTAATCTGGGACGACACTTTACGCACATGCATTAAACCCCCTTTTCAAAGAGTGAGGCACAGGCTTGCTACTGAGAATGTTAATCCTGCTGTTGCAAACATCAACCAGGGCATGATCTGTGGGGGTTTACATAACGTTTCAATTAACACAAGGGTAAGTGAACTATAAATAAATAACTTGAAGTTATTGTTACCAATCATTAAAGTTATAATCCATTATTTACTACCCATGCACACATAGTCCATAGTTGCATAGGAAATGCTGTTAAAAATCAGCATAATATACTGGTAATCAATTATTTGAATAGTGAACCATGCCCACATTTTGACCACATTGCTTAGAATACATTGACATTCAAGTGAGCTACATATACAACAATGCTGGACATGGGTCTGGAAGTACCAGCAAGGTATGTGCCATACAGTACTCAACAAACACAGAGTTGCACGCAACAGTCTTAACCCTTTGAGCGCTGGAACCGGATTTTGAAGGCCTTTGCAAACAGTTTGGATCCAGATGAGACGCCACAGAACGTGGCCTCTCATCAGGATCCAAACTGTTTGCTATTCTGATAGTATTCTTTGAAAAAAAATCGAAGAAAATACTAATTTAGACATTCAGCAGACGACATTTTAGCAGACGACAAATTTCCCAGCATTCAAAGGGTTAATTCCATCATCAGGGATGCATTGCTGAAATAACACTCCGTGGAATAAATTGGAGCCTCAGAAAAATGGGTTAAATGAATGCGCGTAAAGTTTGTCCCAGATTAGCCTACACAAGCTAATCAGGGAAAACACTTTGCCTTAACTGGATTTTTGCTAAGAGACATCCTTGAAACAAAAAAGTACCATAAAAGTGGAAAGTGTCATCCCTGATTAGCCTGTGCAAACTGCACAGACTAATCTGGGATGACACTTTAAGCACAGGAATTGAGCCACATTTTCCCAGAGTGAGGCTCATTTCTCTTTATTTTAGAATTGCTGTGATAAAGGTGCCACACACAGTATAATGACAGCATTTTTGTTTATTATTGTAATATCAATTGATGTTTTTCATGTTTTGCTGCCATTGTATTTTACTTTTAAAATAAAGACTGACAACAAATTTCAAAAAAAGAATGGGATAAAAAGACAAACAGGTAAGTTTTGAAACCCGATAAGTTTATTTATGCTGCACACAAAAAAGTGAATACCTTGCCAAGGCTCAGGTTGTTCAGGTTTTCAACTTACAGGCTTGCAAAATAAATTTAATCTGCAATTGACATAAACACAATTACCAATAAAAATGTGCAAATTTGATCAATTTGTTATCTAACATAACAAGTGATTTCTTGACAACAATAACAGAGTGATGCTAACTGACTGCATGAGTGGAGAAAAAGACAATATTGTGTTAGTAATTTGTAGACCACTACAATCATTATAAATAAGTTGGATACAGGTATGTTGTGAATATTACTAAACATGAATAAACATAGTTAAAATAATAATAAATAGCAAAAAATATTATAATGTAAAATGCCGATTGAAAAAGTACAGCATTAAAATATTATTACATACAGTTCTAATAACATTAAATTTTAAAGCTTCTGAAATTGCTTCACATGTACTTATAATTTCCATATTGCACAGTCCAGAACATTTTACTTAAAGACCATCCTATTATATATCCTAATTGAACATGTGTCACAAAATCCAAAATGTAATTTACAAAATCTCCATTACTTAAAACATAAAATCAGTAACAAAACTGTACAGCATAACTAGTTATTCATGCTAAATACAACATTATAACATACACATGTACCGGTATATCAAAGCAACACAACCGGTTGTAACTTACACATGTACCTGTATATCCAAGCAACACAACCGGTTGTAACATACACATGTACCGGTATATCCAAGCAACACAACCGGTTGTAACATAAACATGTACCGGTATATCAAAGCAACACAACTGGTTGTAACATTCACATGTACCAGTATATCAAAGCAACACAACCGGTTGTAACATACACATGTACCGGTATATCCAAGAACACAACCGGTTGTAACATACACATGTACCGGTATATCAAAGCAACACAACCGGTTGTAACATACACATGTACCGGTATATCAAAGCAACACAACCGGTTGTAACATACACATGTACCGGTATATCAAAGCAACACAACCGGTTGTAACATACACATGTACCGGTATATCAAAGCAACACAACCGGTTGTAACATACACATGTACCGGTATATCAAAGCAACACAACCGGTTGTAACATACACATGTACCGGTATATCAAAACAACACAACCGGTTGTAACATACACATGTACCGGTATATCAAAGCAACACAACCGGTTGTAACATACACATGTACCGGTATATCAAAACAACACAACCGGTTGTAACATACACATGTACCGGTATATCAAAGCAACACAACCGGTTGTAACATACACATGTACCGGTATATCAAAACAACACAACCGGTTGTAACATACACATGTACCGGTATATCAAAGCAACACAACCGGTTGTAACATACACATGTACCGGTATATCAAAACAACACAACCGGTTGTAACATACACATGTACCGGTATATCAAAGCAACACAACCGGTTGTAACATACACATGTACCGGTATATCAAAACAACACAACCGGTTGTAACATACACATGTACCGGTATATCAAAGCAACACAACCGGTTGTAACATACACATGTACCGGTATATCAAAACAACACAACCGGTTGTAACATACACATGTACCGGTATATCAAAGCAACACAACCGGTTGTAACATACACATGTACCGGTATATCAAAACAACACAACCGGTTGTAACATACACATGTACCGGTATATCAAAGCAACACAACCGGTTGTAACATACACATGTACCGGTATATCAAAACAACACAACCGGTTGTAACATACACATGTACCGGTATATCAAAGCAACACAACCGGTTGTAACATACACATGTACCGGTATATCAAAACAACACAACCGGTTGTAACATACACATGTACCGGTATATCAAAGCAACACAACCGGTTGTAACATACACATGTACCGGTATATCAAAACAACACAACCGGTTGTAACATACACATGTACCGGTATATCAAAGCAACACAACCGGTTGTAACATACACATGTACCGGTATATCAAAACAACACAACCGGTTGTAACATACACATGTACCGGTATATCAAAGCAACACAACCGGTTGTAACATACACATGTACCGGTATATCAAAACAACACAACCGGTTGTAACATACACATGTACCGGTATATCAAAGCAACACAACCGGTTGTAACATACACATGTACCGGTATATCAAAACAACACAACCGGTTGTAACATACACATGTACCGGTATATCAAAGCAACACAACCGGTTGTAACATACACATGTACCGGTATATCAAAACAACACAACCGGTTGTAACATACACATGTACCGGTATATCAAAGCAACACAACCGGTTGTAACATACACATGTACCGGTATATCAAAACAACACAACCGGTTGTAACATACACATGTACCGGTATATCAAAGCAACACAACCGGTTGTAACATACACATGTACCGGTATATCAAAACAACACAACCGGTTGTAACATACACATGTACCGGTATATCAAAGCAACACAACCGGTTGTAACATACACATGTACCGGTATATCAAAACAACACAACCGGTTGTAACATACACATGTACCGGTATATCAAAGCAACACAACCGGTTGTAACATACACATGTACCGGTATATCAAAACAACACAACCGGTTGTAACATACACATGTACCGGTATATCAAAGCAACACAACCGGTTGTAACATACACATGTACCGGTATATCAAAACAACACAACCGGTTGTAACATACACATGTACCGGTATATCAAAGCAACACAACCGGTTGTAACATACACATGTACCGGTATATCAAAACAACACAACCGGTTGTAACATACACATGTACCGGTATATCAAAGCAACACAACCGGTTGTAACATACACATGTACCGGTATATCAAAACAACACAACCGGTTGTAACATACACATGTACCGGTATATCAAAGCAACACAACCGGTTGTAACATACACATGTACCGGTATATCAAAACAACACAACCGGTTGTAACATACACATGTACCGGTATATCAAAGCAACACAACCGGTTGTAACATACACATGTACCGGTATATCAAAACAACACAACCGGTTGTAACATACACATGTACCGGTATATCAAAGCAACACAACCGGTTGTAACATACACATGTACCGGTATATCAAAACAACACAACCGGTTGTAACATACACATGTACCGGTATATCAAAGCAACACAACCGGTTGNGTGGTGGAAAGTTTTCCTTCTTTGTCTATATTGATGCGCAAGGAATTTGGTGCGCAACATTCAAGCCCCGATATCAGACAGTTAATATCAACGGATTGCAATAATATTTACATACCTGTGTAGATAATTCATTTCTCGATAATGTTCCGTAAGAATTATGTAATGACACTTTCAATTTTGCATGCCTGAGCAATTTAAATCAACCCACTATTCACATTATCAATCTCTATCGCTTTGCCCGTTGTATACCACAGGTAGATTTTAATCGATAATGCAGCCTATTACACCGTAATGCCTTCTTCTGATTGGTTGATATTTAAATGTTTCATAACATGGCGAGAGGTCAGTGATTGTATTGCGATTTAAGCAAAAGTTTAACTGAAACAAATTATGCCTTTTAACTTCAATTCCACGATATTTGAGGTAAAAATGGACTTCTAAAATAAAACTTTATGAGTTGCTAATGTTATTTTGCAATTTTTAGCATATTGATGAAAATTTAAACTTTCTGGTTTCCACCACGTAACTGGTCCTTGGGTGATAAGACGTTCCAAAGAATTTAGCCCGTATAAAAAGTATCTCTTAATTCTTGGCAACGTCTTATAAATAAGACTAATTTACACACATTTAGTTTCAATTCTAATGGTTTTTGCAGAAGACACACCACAAGAGTTTCCTTAAAGGCCCGACTCATCTTGGATAGAGATGATCTGCATTCTGCCATGAACATAGCAATTAAAACTGCTCCCCTACCATTTCCAGTAATCAAAAAAAACTACAAACATCATAAGTTTACAGCAGGCCATGATTGACATTGTACTCAGCCATTTACCAGGCTCAAACTTCATGTGTGCCTCGTTCTGGAAAAACCGGGCTTAATGCATGAGCCTAAAGTGTTGTCGGAGACACTTGTGCAAACTGCACAGGCTAATCTGGGACGAAACTTCACACATACGCATTGAGCCAAGCTTTCCCAGAATACGGCTCCTTGTATGATGGACACGATTGTCTTGTAAAAAACAAGCATATACTCTTAACCATGTTTGATGAGCTTCGACCAAAGAAAGTGTGGTCATTACTTTTTCAACAAATCGTGCTATGCTCCTTGATAACATATCCCTAATGCTGTTGCAATGGTTACATACCATTGAATTTGTTGTCATGGTTACATACCCCTGGTGCTGTTGCCACGACCCTGTATGGGGCCAAGTAGAGCTCCAGGCCTGACTGCTGGAAGATGTTCCTGAAGAGACTGATCACCTGCAGGGCCAGCATGTCCTGACGCACATCATCACCAACCTGAACATTACACAGGGAAATATCAAGAAATACCCCTTTGCATGCTGGGAAATTTGTCATCTGCTAAAATGTCGTCTGCTAAATTTCTAAAATTAGCATTTTCTTTGATTTTTTTTAAAGAATACTATCAGAATAGCAAACAGTTTGGATCCTGATGAGACGCCACGTTCTGTGGCGTCTCATCTGGATCCAACCTGTTTGCAAAGGCCTTCAAAATCCGGTTCCAGCGCTCAAAGGGATATCAAGAAATACAAATGAACAGCACTCAGCAAAATTGGAGCTTAATGAATGAGCCTTAAGTTTGGTCCCAGCTTAGCTTTTCAGATACGACACTTTCTGTTTTTTTGGTATTTTTGTTTAAATGAAGTCCCTTCTTAGTAAAAATCCAGTTTAAGCAGACAGTCATTGTTCCAGATAAGCCTGTGCGAGTGCACAGACTAAGATGGGGCGCCACTATGCACATGCATTAAGCCCCATTTTCACAGAGTGAGACTTAAATGTAGGAGGAAAACATCACAAACTGAATATAATAAAAAAAAATATCAATGTCTCAAAGAAGCTCACAATAGCCTAAAACTGCTTACTAGACATCCACTAAAAATGTAAACTGAAACAGTCTAATTTTAATTGGTTCTGGGATTTAATTGAGCTAATTCCCTAGGCTAAAACAAAGCCATTCTCTTTATAAAAAGTTATTGCTGACCTTAGTCCTTATTATAACCAAGACAGGTTTCAAAGTTGTCATTTGAGCTAAATATGTACTAGTATGTAAGCGCGTTTCTACCAGTCATTGGGGCCATGATAGTTTTTTTTTTTTTTTTTAAATATAATTTAAAGGAATTTAGAACAGGGTTACAAAAGGAGCATTTCTTTAAAATTAATTTGCAATCAAAGAGAAAAGAAAAATTCTCAAAGTAACTTAGTTTACCCATATATATGAGCCCCTCTGTGAAAAGGGAGTTTAATGCATGTGCCTAAAGTCCGCAAAAACTAATCAAGGACGACACTTTTCGCTATTATTGTATTTTTCCTACACTTTTATTGTATTTTTCGTTTAAGACTCTTCTTGACAAATATACAGTTTAGGCGGAAAGTGTCATCCCTGATTAGCCTGTGCAGAAGACACTTTACACACATGCATCAAACACCTTATTCACAGATCGCCACCCATATATACATAAACAGTACTGCTATCCTACCTTAAAGATACAAGCCTGCCAAACTAGAGAGGCGGCCGTGTTGGAGTTGTTGTCATGGTCACCCTCTGCATTGTCGCTCATACCCAGGGCCTCTAGCTGATAGATACCACAGGGGCGCACATTGAACCGCGCCAGGTACGGAGCCTTTGCAGCACTAACAGACAATAGTAGCAATGAGAATACTCATTTATTTGAGCCCAGCTCTGTGAAAAGGGGGTTTAATGCATGTGCGTAGAGTGTTGTCCCAGATTAGCCTGTGCAGTCCGCACAGGCTTATCAGGGAGAGCACTTTCCACCTAAACTGGATTTTCCGTCAGGAAGAGTCTTCTTTTAAATGAAAAATATAATAAAAGCGTTAAGTGTCGTCCCTGATTAGTCTGTGCGGACTGCACAGGCTAATCTGGGATGACACTCTACGCACATGCATTAAACCCCCTTTTCACAGAGTGAGGTTCATTTGCTTGTTTGTTCAGTCTGTTTTTGTGAGTTTTCAACAGTATTTCAGCAATATCACGGCAGTCAGGTTACCAGCAAATTCTTTGACTGGGTTATCAGTACCAGTTGTAAGTGCACATACTTGTGCCAGTAGCAGTTTGGTAGAATTATTGTAGAATGGTTAACGTGGTATGTTTAAAATGCTTACATTATATATTATACATGCACGTAAGATTGTAAGTACATCACAAAAATAAATGAAATTTGTAAAGCACTATTTTTTACAATTGGCCTTTCTTCAGCCGATTGGATAGTAAGTGACCAACTTACATATTCTTTGTTAATTCCATTCTTGTAACATGCCAACATTCATCATGAAATAACAACTAGACTTGAAACATGTTCACACCTCTGCATGGGTGTCCCAGACTTGTAATCAATCCCCACAACAATGGCTTCTGGGTTAGACGGCAAGTAACATCCTGAAAGATACCAAGCATAGGAACATCACACATTACTCCTTCATTGGAAGGTAAAGTCATTGAATGTAAACTGAACGAATAAAGCTTGATAAAGTAAGCAAATCATATTCATATTCAAACAGGTTTGCAAAAAAAAAATACCCATTTGAAGTCATTTTAGAAATGTATGCAAACAATACTAAATCTTCTAACTAAACATAGAGATTATTTCTGCTCCTTCTCAATCATAACAACAATTTGAGTCCAGAGGCAACGACAAAACGGATGGTCTTCTGTATAGCATCCAATGACACAATATAACAAGCAAATTCGTTAAATTGATATCCCCCACCCAATAAATTGTGTTTACTGATGGGTTCAGAACTAACAGAAAAAGTTATTTAAAGGGTTGTGCCTTTTTCTCACTTATTTGTACCTGTGATGCGTTTGCATCAGGCAATGCGAGGCAGATAACGTCTTTTTTTATCAATAAAGATTGAAAATGAAGGTTAAAATGTTTCATGAATCAATTAACATTGACAAATTTGTGACCAAAGGATACCTTTCTTGTTTATATGAGGAAATCCTCCTATGGAAACTGATGCAAGAGGACAAAACAATGTAAAAGTAACATTTCATACAAACATTTTACGTATTGCAATTATCATCATGGATATCTATACACCAATGAAGTTTCATGTTGAACTCTTGCATACTATCTGAGATATAGCCCTGAAAAGTTTCATCATAAAAACAACAAAGGGCAATTACTCTTATTAAAGAAATAAGGGTTACGGTTCTTGTTGAAATCTTATAAAGTTTCTGAGATATAGCCCTGAAAAGTTTGTGACAGACTGAGGGACAAATTGACAGACAGACTGACGGACGGACGGACTGACGGTCAACCTAAAAACTATATCCCACCACCTTTTTAAAATAGTTTTTGTAAAATTTAAAATGTTTAACAAAAAAACAAATGCTTTAAGAAGAGAAAATGAGTCAGAAATATGAGCTTCACACAACTGTCTAACCTTTCTGAAGCTCGATCTTGCTGAGTGCTTCTAAACAAGCATTCTTACGTTCAGGTCCCTTTGGATATGGCCTGTGATAATAAAATAACAAATAATAATTCAAGGTCATTTCTAAATGCATTGTTAACAAACATTTGCAAGAAATGTCTTCAAATTGCTAATCGCTTGGACAAAAATATATTATACCACTAAGTTATTATACAAATAAGTCTGTGAATATCTGTGTCCAAGGCATCTTTGATTAAAATTACAAGAAACACTAAAATAATAAAGTAAAAATATATGAGCCTCAGTCTATGAAAAAGGTATTTAATGCATGGGTGTAAAGTGTTGTCCCAGATTAGCCTTTGCAGTCTGCACAGGCTAATCAGGGACGACACTTTTGGCTTATAAGATATTTTTCATTTAAAGAAAGTATCTTCTAAGCAAAAATCTAGTTTAGGCGGAAAGTGTCATCCCTGATTAGCCTGTGCAGACTGCACAGGCTAATCTGGGACAATACATTAGGCACATGCATTCACAAAGCTAGGCTTTTATCAATTTATTTACTTGATGATCCTAGAAATGTCTGTAATCTGGCCAAAGAAGTCAAACTCCCTCTCGTAGAAGTTGAGAGATGCCCCTGACAAGTTCTTCAGGATTTCTGACATCAGCGTCTCCAATTGTTCCCCTATTTCCTCTGCAAATACGAACATCTTATACCTGAGCAAACACATAAGTTACCTATTTCAAATATAAATACTGCAAGTTGAACTGAGATACACACAAGTTAATTGAACATCCATTTTTAAAATATACTTTTATTATGACTTATTTCAGAAGCAATGTATAATATCTTACCTGTGTGCAGCTTTTTAAATTTAAAAACAAGAAGTCTACTACCCGTATTTCAATCATATGAGCCTCACTCTGTAAAAAGGGGGTTTAATGCATGTGTGTAAAGTGTCGTCACAGATTAGCACAGGCTAATCAGGAACAACACTATTGGCCTAAACTTGATTTTCGTCAAGAACAGTCTTCCTTTACAAGAAAAATACAATAAAAGCAGAAAACGTCATCTCTGATTATCCTGTCTGGGTCGACACTTTTTGCACATGCATTAAACCCACTTTAAACAGAGCGAGGCTCATATATACTCATACACATGGCCTACCATCTAGTTCCTTGCCCTCTTCATCTCTGAACTTGTTGGTTTTCATGTTCCAGAGCAACTGGTGGGCCAGCAGGGGGCTCTTGGACGCCATCCAGCGAATGAAGTCAGTCACGTACCCCATCTACATAATAACAACCGNCAAGTAATGGACAAAAGCTCACCTGTATATTTTTAGCCTCATACAAAAACTTGTGTGAGGAATATTTCGCAAAAGTACCGAGAACATGTGAGTGGAAATTAGTTTTTGAAGAGAAAAGTGTCTAAAACTCACGCATAGAAGTCGAGGGCCGTGTTATAAACCCGTTCTCTAAGCACGCCTTTGCAGGTGTTGTTGGGTAGTGTGTCACCCTGTAGCAGGGACATGCCCATCGAAAGCAATCTGGAGCAACAAGCAGTGACAATAATAAAAGTACTTTATTGTTATGCAAAACCAACACAATCAAACAAATTTATTGAAGATAAATAACATAAAATATGAATAAAGAAACTATTTTTATTTTACAGACGAAAAAAAAAAGACATCATATCTATAAGAAACACCTACCAATATTTAAAAAAATGAATTAACAAAACAATTCACAGTGTTGTCATGGAAATGGTGTGATATCTGTGATAAGAGATCATGAGTTTGTGCACAAAATGAAACTCAAATTGTCTCAATGAGTTTCACATTTGCAACACAATCCAGCCAAAAANGAGTAAACAGTCCAGCAAATGAAGTCAGTCACGTAACCCATCTACATAATGACAACAGATTAAACAGTCCAGCAAATGAAGTCAATCATGTACCCCATCTACATAATGACAACAGAGTAAACAGTTCAGAAAATCAAGTCAGTCACGTACCCCATCTACATTATGACAACAGAGTAAACAGTCAAGTGAATGAAGTCAGTCACGTACCCCATCTACATAATGACAACAGAGAAAACAGTCCAGTGAATGAAGTCAGTCATGTACCCCATCTACATAATGACAACAGAGTTATCCGGAAAATGAAGTCAGTCACGAACCCCATCTACAAAATGACAACAGAGTTATATAGCAAATGAAGTCAGTCATGTACCTCATCTATGTAATGACAAAAGAGTAAACAGTCCAGCGAATGAAGTCAGTCACATACCCCATCTACATAATGACAACAATCTACATAATAAACAGTCCAGCCAATAAAGTCAGTCACATACCCCACCTACATAATGACAACATAATAAACAGTCCAGCAAATGAAGTCAGTCACATACCCCACCTACATAATGACAACATAATAAACAGTCCAGCGAATGAAGTCAGTCACATACCCCATCTACATAATGACAACAGAGTAAACAGCCCATCGAATGAAGTCAGTCAAATACCCCATCTACATAATGACAACAGAATACACAGCAAGATACATATCTTATACATTTTACTGGAATATAGGTTGTCATGGAAACAATATTACTGAGCCTTGTTAGTGCTAATTATTATTATTATTATTATTCAAGCTAATGGAGGATAGCACACGTCACTTTTCAATTGCTTGTCACTTGAGCTTTTTCACAAACATGACTTATACCCCCACAACGGTTTGTCCTAGTCAAGGACATCATGCCGATTGGCACATAATTAAAGAATAATTGGATCATTTTACTTTATCTCAAAAATCTATCAGAACAAAGGAAATGACATTCTATTTTGTGTCATATGAAAATCACTTTATGACACTACAGACTACAAACAGCAGACGTACCGAGTCATATCTGACGGCCTGCACAAGCTGTGGAATGTAGAAAAGTAGGACCTCTGTAGGTGTGTCACGTAACTGGGTCACTGCGCACTGGGCCGTGAGGGGGTGGGGTGGGTACTGGCGCGAGAAGTACGACAAGCACATCAGCGGAGAGATGTGGCACCAAGTCAGGCTGTGGCTCAACTGAAATATATGGAATTTTAAATTAACTTTAATAAGCGAACAATACATAAAATGGTCAACAGACAGACCATTCAACATACACTATCATAACCTATGACATACTCACCAAGTGCAAACCAACACATACCCTCTTCTTGGATGGAGGGAAATATAACAGTGTTTTTATCCACTGGGCCTGGGCCCTTTGGATAGGGATTTTTTTTACTGTTTTTACTTAAATTGGAAACTTTGTGTTTGTTTGTTTTTTGCTAACAAACAATTAAAAAATATAAACGTAAGTTTCAATATAATATTACCCAATGTTCAAATTTATAGAGCTGGATATGGATATTAACTAAATATTAAAATTTCTAAACTAAAAAAAAACACCCTGAACTTGGCAGTCACTTAGGAAAAATATATACTTTTTGAGTTTGAGAATGGGGCATCTTAGCCCCAAATGTGACCCAAAAGAAACACACTGATAATGTTGATACACATGCAACAGATTTTGTATAACTGTTATTAAGTTACTTGAATATTCAGCTGGTTTTTAATTGAAACATCTTTAAGACTTAAAAACCTTAATTGAATAATGTACCTTAAAAGGAGGATATTTGTAAATGCAAATAATAATTGATAATTTTGTGAAATATATTGTGGCGGAAAATTCTGTTTGCCGGAGGGTTGGATGGGCATGCGTACTTATTCTACAACATTTATCTCTACAAGCTACCTTAGCGACACTGACTCGACAACTTGGTCGAGATTGTTAGTACAATAGAATTACGCAATTTTCGTACCACGTGATATGACGTCACTCTGCCTTTTGTAAACTGCCTGTGATGGTGTTCAGATTGTCAAAAACCCCACCCACCGCACCCTTATTAATATCAAGACTGGTCGGACATCCACAGTTAAAGATGCATAGTTTCGATTTCTATATCTTATAGCAATACGGTCTAAATTGTTTTGTTATATGATTCTGTTGGAAAATTCTTTATTTCCAGTAAATGTACGCCGGCTCCTGACGGGCTCCTAAAATCCCGCGGCTGACATCCCAGCGCATATCGGTGCCGGGGCCAGGCAATTTCCTCACAACCGAACAAGATGGGTCCAACATTAGGTCGTGTACAACTGGGGCTCATTCCGACGGACAGCGTGTTGTGGCGCTTTGAATGTCTTGAGTGGCTACAACTGACCAACGAACTGTAGCGTGTTCATATAGTTCACAGGACTTTTACCGCTGCCTTAGCCACAATGACTCAGCACATTTGCTCAAATGGACTCGGTGGACTACATGCGTAGTTTATCATCCTAGTCTTTTCGGGTAATTCCAAGTAATTGAAGGTTAAGCGCATATCTGTGCCGGTGCCGGCAACATCCTCACAAACGGTCGATATGGGATCAATCTTAGTTTGTGTGCATTCGGAGGGACAGCCTGGTGCGGTGCTTCAAATGTTTTGAGTGCTACAACTGAACAACGAACTGTTGCGTGTTAATAAAGTGCACAGGTATTTTGCAGCTAACCTATGCGACAATGACTCAACACATTTGCTCCAATGGACTCTGTGGGCTACATGCTTAGTTTATCATCCTAGTCTTTTTGGGTTATTCCGGGTCGTTAAATGTAAAGCGCATATCCGTGCCGGTGCCAGCAACATCCTCACAAATGATCGAGATGGGTTCAACCTTACTTTGTGTACAACTAGGGCGCATTCTGCCGTGCGGTGCTTGGAAATCTTGAGTGCTACAACTGACCGACAAACTTTTGATATTTTATACACTGTTTTGTATGTATAACATTCATTGTTTTTGGGCATCCATTTTTAAATGCCCTCACTTTTACGGCATTTGTAATCAATGCCCCTTTTTCAATCTCAATACTGGGTTGGTTGTTTACATCAGGTCATACTAGTTTCAATCCGACATCTATGACTCGCATATTATGAACAATTCATAACAACAAATTTATGCACGCATAAAGTTTTTTATGTCATTGTGATAACTTTTCTTGTTTAGTAGAAGTTATTCTCAATACCTTTGTTTACATGCTAAATAAGTGCAGTGTAACCTTACATGCTTAGGCATGTTATCTGTTAATCCAATCAAAATGCTTCCAAATCCTTTCCAATAACATTTCGGCATGTGCAGTTGCACCGACAAGCCTCTCTTCTTAACCACCTCCCCTACCTCCGGCACATATCATTTTAGGTTTTTTATCACCCAGTGTTCTCATTTCATTCTTGCCATATCTGTTTACAGGCGAATTCTCTTATCGCCCATTATGGCCATTCTGTACATAACATACCTTTTCATGTGAGTAAAGTCACTCAGGCGGACATGGGCGGGAATGTGCACGTAGTTTTCATTGTTTGGTCAGTTCTACGCTAGACTTTATCAGTAAACTTTTACTTTTCGAAATTCGAACCACATTATTACATTGGTTAAAATGATCAGTTATGTTTGAGTTACTCAATGTCCACAGTTCCATGTTAATACATGTATTGGTATTTTTGGGGTACAGTTTTCCAGAGTTATTTTACATTGGTTTTCCGATGACGTTTTCTCTCTGGTTTTTACCCTGGCCTTGAAAACACCATTTCAGGATACAGAACAGAAGTGATGTATACAAATCATAGTTGTACTGTCATGTTATTCTACGATTATACTTGTTTTTATATATTACAAAATGTTCTATTTGTCATACATGTCTTGTTTATATGTATTTGCCTTCCTGTCGCAGTGCCGGAAAATTCTGTTTGTCGGCGGGTTGAATGGGCATGCATACTTATTCTACAACATTTATCTCTACAAGCTAACCCTAGCGACACTGACCCAACACATTGGTTTGAATGGACTCTGGGCCTCAGGCGTAGTATATCAATCTAGCCCGTCCGGGTAATTCCAAGTAATTAAAAGGTTAAGCTTAAAAAATAGTAGCAATGCCGTTGGGTAAAAACTTGTATGTTTTCAATCGCTGGTTGAGCGATTATTGGTATTAAATCTCCGAGTTAAAAAGTGTGTACTGGTTGAGCGATTAATGGTCAAGTGACCATTGGTATAAAAAGTGGTATCGCTGGTTGTAAAGGAGTGATCGCAAGTGTAGCGATCAATTAAAAGTGTGATCGCATGTGTAGCGATTGTTGTAAAAGTGTGATCTCAAGTGTAGCGATCAAGTAAAGTGTGATCGCAAGTGTAGCGATCAAGTAAAGTGTGGTATAAAAAGTGTTGTGTAAAGGTATAATCGCTAGTTGGGCGATTAATGGTCAAGCGACTGGTAGAGCTAGGTCTAGCCCAATCAAGTAAATGGTTTTTCCTGGCCCGGTCGCTTGATGAGCAAGAGCATTTTTTTTGGGGTAGGCGGTGTTGCTACTATAGCGTCGTTACTTCACATCGGTAATTCAACGTGTGCTCGTCCACCTCTGGTAGGCATAATTGTTCAAGCAGCCAGCTTCCACAAGTGAATCACCAATCGGGGCTCGTGGTTACCAACGGCTGTTTCTGGTTAACGCTGGGCCATTATATCCCACTCTCTTACTTGCATAATATATTATATAGATCTGTTAGTGAATACTTTTTACGTGTACATTGGATTTCATTTGTGTGATGTTGATTGGGAGGCAAAATATATTGCAATCATGTCATTAAACTACTTAACTAAACTAATGTGTTGTTTAATCGTTATCGTTGCAGTCGTAAAATAATTGGTATTTAACTGTGTGCATTTTAGCAATATCACTTATATTTTGTTCTTGCAATATGCACATTTTCATTGTACACAATACATACTTTCAAACAAGCAGGTTTCCCTCTGAAGACTAAATATATGAGCCTGTGCTAAAGTGCCATCCCAGATTAGCCTGTACAGTCTGCATGGGCTCATCAGGGTCGATACTTTCTGCCTAAATTGGATTTTTTGCTTAGAAGAGACTTCATTTTAAGGTAAAATACAATAAAAAACGAAAGTGTTGTCCCTGATTAGTCTTTGTGGACTGCACAGGCTAATCTGGAACAACAATTTTCGCACATGAATTAAACCCCATTTTCCCAGAACAGACTCATATTAATTATTCTTCCAAGAGTGTGTTGTAGAGTCTCTAGTAAGGTTCCTATGTTACCTCAGGGGCATCTGCCTCCACGCTACTGGGGGTCACGAGGTACTGGATGGCCTCTGGGATGTGCCGCACTGCCACCGGGCTGGTACGCACTTGACGGATTATCTCCGTCCTCAGGGCCTCGGAGTTTGGGAACCTGCCAGGATTTCATACATCATAGAAATTACAGCGCTAGTATTTTATTTAACATAAAATAATAGAAAAATTCTTGTAATGATCACAATAAATTTTACATTTGTATGATATTAAAAGATATCTGATGTGTTGAAAACTTTTGAAATGCTTACTGGTAAAACACACCATTTTGAAACTAGAATATTTCACAATGGTGACAAATAATTTGCCTGACGCTACTTGTTGCTTGATTAAGCATGATGGCAAAGAATGATTTAGTTGAAAAAGGGGCATTACCTTTGTTATTTCAAACAAAGGATGATAAAAATCACAAATTCACAACTTCATATTATAAGGAAGAATGCCTGCAAAGTATGACTATTGTATGTTGAAAAGGGTAGGACAATGCCTATGGACAAGTTTTGTAAACAAACAGACGGACAGACTGACATATAACTGTCCATGGTGATTCCAGCATACTGCCATAACTTTCTTCGAGGGGATATAATAATACAAAAAGCGAAATAGATGACAACATCAATAACAAAAGTAAGTAAATACAATAACACTCAATTCCATTCAAATGCACAGCAAAATCCCACATACCGATAGGGCATGAATACAGCAAGAAGTGGGGAGATATCCCAAGCCAGACGGGCCTGCTCCCGCCATATTTTCTCGGACACCGACGTGGATGCCCACGTCATGGGCTTGGACTCCTCGGGCACTCGTAGCTCGGGGAGCTCCATTGGGTTCAGCCATGTGGTAAACAACTCCACTGAACTTGTCTACAACAAGATGCGAACATTGTAGTCCTGTATGAAGACCTGGGTCAGGCATGTCTGATCAATATTAGCCCTTTGCATGCTGGGAAATTTGTCGTCTGCTAAAATGTCGTCTGCTGAATTTCTAAAATTAGCATTTTCTTCGATTTTTTTTCAAAGAATACTATCAGAATAGCAAACAGTTTGGATCCTGATGAGACGCCATGTTCTGTGGCGTCTCATCTGGATCCAAACTGATTGCAAAAACCTTCAAAATCCGGTTCCAGCACTCAAAGGGTTAGTAAATTATCATCTGAAAGACAGAATGTGGCTAACACACATCTTTGCAAATATTCTGATAACAACATGTGTTTTTTAAAAGTGTTCAGGTTGACATCATACTATCATTTCAAAACAAACATTGTTAACTTGGTCACATATGTTTTACAAATCTAGGTTTCACAAATTAAGATTTTCTCATTGACATATTTTTTACAAACAAAGGCTTGCTTGTTGACATGTGCTTCACAAACAAAGTCTTTTTGTTAACATAATTATGTTTTACAAATAAAAGGCTTGCTTGTTAACATATGTTTTACAAATGAAGGCTTTAGTGTAAAACTGTCATATTCGCTGAGGATGTCTATAAAATGTGCACATTCAAGTACTTCTATTTAAACCATACAGCTTTTTGCAAGAAGGCAAATCCCTTACCAGCATGCTCAACAGAAGATTACGTTTACGCAGGTAGTCCTTAATGTAAGCATTGTTTGGGTCCTGTGCTTTTCTGTTACCTGGCATAACAAATAAACATTGTCACTGTAAGACGAAATGACCTGGATAGATATTATTGCAAACATCTTTTTGTCAGCTCGTATCAGAAATGGACAATAATGAACATTGTTTGGATGCAGGAATAACACAAAATTTAATTAAGAGAGTAAATTTAACATGATCTGTTTACATGTACTGCATATTTCTGTATACAATAATTCTTTATTAATATTATGATATTCTGATTGTTTGAACACATAAAGTAAAACAATTAATCAACCAGTAAGTTTTAATTACAAAAAAAAAAAACAAGAACAGAAGCTACATGATAGCTCATGACATATTCATCTGAAAAATAGTGTCTTTATAGAAAATAGAATTCCAATTACCTTCTTATATTATTTTAAAATCTTTTAATTTATTTAAATTTATATGTAATTCAATGTGAATATTTAATAACAAGAAACCGTCGGAGACGGGTGTTGCTCCCCAAAGGTTTTTTTTGTCACAATATTCATCCGACCATAACCGGCTGATTATATGCACATCTCCTGTTGGTAGTGAAGCTTCCCATTAAGTTTCATTGAATTCCCGTAATAAGTTGCTGAGAAATAGCTGGGACAAGAATTGAACTATATGTACAATTGAAAATTTCAAACGGCCATAACTCTGTGAAAATCATCCGACCAGAACCGGCTGATAATATGCACATCTCCTCTTGGTAGTGAAGCTTCCCATAAAGTTTCATTGAATTCCGGTCATTAGTTGCTAAGAAATAGCCCGGACAAAAATCCGGACGGACACACACAC